>QZGG01001542.1:0-61623 GCA_006409495.1 Sedum album
TTGTTGCAATGAATGGTTATCTGAGCCTGTATGTTTCCATTCCAAATGACACATTGATCATTCAGGACAGGTCAAGTTCTGGACCTTCTGGTAAACAAATTGAAGATGAATTGTACAATACATGCAAGGAAATAAATTTACTTATTTAAACATGATAAATGCAGCGTTTGGTAACAGTGCGTTGTCTTTGTATATATTAGTAATACATATGCAGATCAAGAAATGGACAACAACTACAATTATCATACAATTAGGCTAGGCAATTATATCATATACATTAGAAGATTAATTGTGAAGGGCATCAAGAGGCAAGTGAATTTCGAGCTATATACATAGTTGATGATGATTGACCATCTTCTCAGTATAATGAACACCCTTTGCAGCAAATTTCAATACATGCCGGCTTTTGTATAACCTGAGGAAATTAACCATTGAATCTATCCAAATTCCGAATAAATAAATAAATAAGGCGATAACAGTAAGTCAATGTAAAACAAAGCAGAAATTAATATATGAGCTCACCCTGCAATGGTCATTCCCCATGTAGCAAGTGTATAAAACATCTTCCCAGCATTCCAGATGTGAAACATCTTGTCAAATTTGTTCATGGTTCCAAGTGCATCAGACAGAACTACTAATTATTAACAGAAACATAAAAATAAGTAGAATAATAAATTAGTAACACTGAAAAAAAGTACACCATGTTTAATGTAATTTGACTTGAAAATGATACATACATTCAGTTCGTCGAAATGAAATCATTTGGAATAGAATGAAATGATGAATTTAAAATAAAATTATATCCAAATTCTCCATTCTATTCCCCCTAAATGCATTCTATTCCTTCAAAGTGGACGCACCATAAGTGGTAAAACCTTTGAACCGTTGATTCTCCGATCGTAGAGCCTCTAATTCCAAATCGAAACATGTCATCGAATCAACCTTGCTGTCAACAGCAGCGTCTTGATGATTATTATGATTATTTTTATGTCGGTGTTCGATAGCCGACCAAGCCACCTCCGCTACTTCCATCACCGTCTTGGCGACCTCGATCGCCTCACGAGTCACGACTACCTCCGACCATCTTTTGAATTCAATTCTCCGGTTCTGATAGATTCGTGAAATCTATCGATTTTCGAAACCCTAAATTTCTATCGAAGATGATTAGATCAGCTGTTGCGTATTAAGCTAATCACGTTTAATTAAACTAACTTTTAATTGAACCGGAGTTTGACTAGTAAGTCGTCGGTTTGATTCGAATCTCTTGCAGTGAAGTTCGGTTCAATTTAGGTATCACTCGTGGGTTGATTCAATGCTATGTAAGAAGAATGAGTTTGCTGATGATCAAAACACATCGTCATATTCACATAGAGAATCCAACAGAAGGAAATCTAATGCAGTTTCTGTTCAGCATTTTATCAGGTAAAGGTTACTATTAAAGCTCCAACTCCGGCAGCATCCGGCGGTCGACAAAAGAGCGAAAATGAAAATAAGCTGTTGATTAAGTTAGGCCAGTGAGTAGCCTTTACAATGTTGTTCAGACTCATATATTAATCTTCTGACAGTGCTTCTCCTCCTCAGCAGCATTGTTATTCTTTCCGGAGACTTTTGCCGCATCGACAACCGGAAGCTGAAGTACTTGAGACTCTTTTGGCACACTATACTCGTTACTTTTGCCCCAAACGACCGAGTACAAGCCAAATGCGATGATGATGCCACCGATGACACTGAAGCACAAAGAAATGAACATAAATCGTCGAGTTAATAACTTCTTATTTATAAAAAGTGTGCGGAAAATGTGCATATGAATGTAAATATTGATTGAGAGCATAAGAAGTTATGAACCTTCCGAGATGAATTCTTTCAGAAAGAATGATGGAGCCAAGAATGGCAACAATGATCATGCACAGAGGATTAAATGCGGTCACAAAAACCGGTCCTCTTGTCTTCATCACAAGTCCTTGTACATAATATGTAAGCCCTGAGCTCACTATCCCCTGCAAATCATTCAAGGATGTTAGTAGCTGACAATGAGATAAATTGGCCTGCCAAAGGGTATTTAAACTTACAGTATAAACAGGAGCTAGAAGCCTGGAGTCCCAACCAATTGCCCAAGCAGATGGCTGATGCTCCATGGCAATAGCAAGAGCTGAAGTTTGCAATGCGCCGGTCAAGCATATCAACGTTGAAAGAGTAAGCTCAGCTGGGTATGCCTTAACAGTCAAAGACTACAAGGATACACATATTACATGGTAAGTAAAAATCATGACATAAACTGATCACAAAATCTTGGCAAAGGGAATATAAATGAAGTATGTATTACTTGCAAGACGTAGAAAGCAGACCACGCGCAACATCCGATCAAGATCAAGGCTGTGCCAAGAATCCATTGTTTTCCTGAAGAATCGCCGGAGGACCCAGTTTGAGGACCAGAGCTGGATGACCCACCGAACGATAAAAAACTCCATGACTGGACCTTTGTACAATGTCATCACTAGTGCTCCAATGAGAGTTACTAATGTTCCGACCACCTTAGCCAGACCCCGTAACTCCTTAATGTTTACACGCTCCATCCTGTTTTGACAATTTTATTTCATTAACAATACAAAAATCTAACCAAAGTTCAGACACATCATTTAAGGATTAAGGCTATTAGAACACTGTCTGATGTATACCTGCAAATTGCAGCAATGACAAAGGTAATGGCCGGAACAGCGTTCATTATGGCCGAAGTATATGAAGCAGAAGTGTATTTCATTCCCAAGTAAGCCAAGTTCTGATCAAGTACAGGCCTGCACAACATCATCACATACAAAATTAAACACTTGAATATTTTCCAAAACGAAGAATGTTCGATTTAATTCACTACAGAAAAAGTTGCTAGTATTTACTCAAGAAATCCTAATGCCATGATCCTCAAAAACACCCATAGTGTCATCTTTGGCCTTATTTTCCTGCAATGAATAATTTCAATGATATAAATATCAAATACCCAAATGATCATACAATTATTTTCTTTACCTTTTCTCAAATAAAGTTAAAGGAACCAATTGCCAATCAAGAAGTTGACAACTTTATATCTGATCAATTTTTTAGTTCCTCAAGTAAAATGGGACTAGTCGAGTTTCTGATTGATTCAAAAAAATCTAGTGCATTCTATATGCCTTGTCAAGATATCTGAAGCTAGTGAGCAAGATGTGTATAACTTTATGAGTAGAATTAATTTTGTAACCTTTCGAATAAGAGAGCGAAACGGGGCAAGGACAAGGGCAGCCACGGAGTTCCTATAAGCGATGAGGACGTAACGACTCATGCCACGGTTCAGTGTAATCATAGTGATGATATACATACCAGCTGCTCCAAACTGCAAAGCTACCATGAACAAATATGGTTTAGCTTTGCCAAACACTGATAAGAAAGAGCTCAAGCATTTCTCATATTCGGCCATGGCCTTATGTAACTAAGTTGAAAATGAGATAACCCTAGAGAGAGTATATGATATTGTTTGAGGAGAAGAGTGCAGCAAATGGTATGATAAACAGCTCCTTTTAAAGGGTTTTTGAAATGAAAGAGATGGAGAGCACTAGAGCTCTCAACCTGATCGATCGTATTATGGAGTACAAACGATTATGGGATGACGTGTGGGAGAGTCCCACTTATCGATCAAATATTAGTAGTGTAACGTTACATTATTTGATAATCAGTGGTACATACTTTTTTCAAACATGTCGAATTAAACATGATGAATTAGGCTGGATCATCATACAGATGTAAACTAGAGTCTGTAAACATGTTGGCATTCTTTTGTTTCCAATCTGCATGGTGTAAATTTGGAATAGTTGCAAAAGAGCCTAAGTTTGTTAAATATCGCCTAATAACTATCAGATCCATTGCCTAACGAAATTTCAACATGTTTCTAAAAGACCTAAAACATACAATTAAGGTTCCAATCATGCCTAATCTCACAAAATTTCTCCTGAATAATTAGGGCTGTTAGCCTTAATCAATTAATTAATTAATTACCACTATCATTACTAGAGTGTAGTTCATTTGCTACCAAAACAGGTGGCACGATCTTTGCGACCTGAATCATATGATCCAACGGTTTAAAAATTTGCCTTTAAAATTTAGTGTTTTAGTGAAAAGTCAATATGCACATTTGCTAATCAAAATTTATAGACAGTTAAAACAAAAGTGTAAACAACTAAATCTCAAAATGTGTTCGCATAGGAACTTGACCCATCATTAGTAATCTGTTAATTTGAAATTGCAACTATAACAAAATGCAATCTCTCCAGTTATCATGGAATCCGTGTATATTATATTACTAATCCATATCAATTATGAATGTGTTTTTAATTTTCGTGCAGATACGGTACACGAAAATCCGACATAACTTTTTGTAAAACAAAATCAATAATTAATCCACTAGGAATCATTGATCATAAATTTGAATTAAAATCCATTTGCTGATAGCCCTAGCTAGTTGCAGTATGGATTCCAACGAGGCTTGCAACAATTTGGGATCAGTGGAACAGTCAAATTGCACTGATCCACACTCTTGATAAGAATTTCATGTGGGTTCAAAATTATCATAAATCAAATAATTTCAGCTCATATTTTGAGTTTCTTCTTTTAAAAGTTGGAACTTTTATAAGATCGCATCGAATTAGTTCACGTAAAATAAAGAAGAAATAGTAGGAAAAGTAAAAAAGTAAAAAAGAAGAGAAGAACTGATCAATTGGTGTAAGAAACTGAAATGGATTAGAAGAGTTGCTTGAAATGGATGGAAAGGGATTGATTTCATGTAATGGCTTGATGAAGATGATTCATAACTACACTTACTCACTCATCATTCTTTGGTCAACAGTTTCATTGCATGTATCATTCTATATCATATCCAACATGCCTTTACTTCCTTTAATCTAACCTTTTTATCAAATTATGCGTTTACGTTAGAAGCTTATTTAAAGAGACTTGCACTTTCGATTTAGTGTGCTTACAATAACGATGTCGCTTTGATATTTTATTAAGATATGGTTTTAACGTCTAACGGATTATGCGTTTTGACTCGCTGTAAAACGGTGTACGCAGGTTCTGAAGTCTCAAGTGTCATACTATGTATACAAAGTTTAAGGACAGGCTTAAAGGAGCATGTTTATGGAACAAGATGACTGTTGGGCTTGGTTTGATCTGGGCTTGATCTAGAAAGCCCAATCATTGGAAGTCTCTGATCCAGCCAAGCCCAGCCCAGTAAAATGAAGTCTATTTTAGTACTAGGGATACATAGTAAGTTGTGCCATTTCGACCAATGCTAAAACCAATGACTAAAAACAGTCCCCAAACATTATCTCGAATCTCAAAATAAAGGATCCAAATGCTTCTTACAACTACTTCTAGCTAAACTACACTACATTGTATATCAAATTAACTATCACGACTTGCTTGGAATCTTTTGTTTTATATTCTTGGCGTTTGGGTGATCTATCTTCATCTACCCACATCCATACAACCAATGTCACGATTTGAATTGTAATGATTTAAATATATGAGGCCATGTGAGATGAGGAGATAAGGCTGCTACTGCTATCAAGTTGTTTAAAACACAAATGATGAGGTTGAGGGGCCAATGGTAGGGAGATCATAAGACCACTTCAATTACTGCAGTCTGCAGCTGCAGAGGGTATAACTGTAACAACGACACAATCATGGATGAGGAAGATGACTCTTCTCCAACCCCACTCCCACTTCCACTACCCAACAATCCAGCCACCACCAAATCCAAACCAACATGTAGATAGGTTGTGTTGTGATAAGGGGCCTACATGCCAATTATAACTTATAATAACTCTCATTTGTATTTTTTTCGCTTTACCCTACATAAGGACTTCTGTACAGTTATCAGTAGGGTACGACTGAAACTACGGACATACGATGATGATATGTTTCAGGCTGATGAGTTTTTCGTGGTCCGGAAGAGCGCCTCATTGTGTTGTGGGAGAGAATTAGTAGCAAAAAATTTACAATTCCAAGGGAAAGGTTTCCCGTCTCCACTTAAACGTTGTCAATGCTGCAAAACTTGCTTTCAGCTTGGTTCCTGACTGCAACAACAGCAGCCACTCGAGCTGCAGTGGCGGCCCTATTTGCAGCTAGAACTGCTTTGTTCACTTGCTCCTCAACTCTTTTCAGGTTAATGGCTCTCTTAGCTGTTTTCCTAGCAGCCTGCATAACAGATATAATTCAGGACCATTTCTGTAACAGTTGCCATGGGGCTACATGCTTAGCAGATAAGGGAGAAATAGAATGTTGGCCATGAAAATGACAACACAATACCTGAACAGCACGCATAACTGAATCAGTTGATAAGGATAACTGATTTTTCAAAGTGCCAGAATCCCACTCTCCACATCTTGTATCACCATTTCGAAAAGTGTACATGCCATAACCTTGTTTGCGACCTTCATACCATGAACCTTCGTAGCAGTGGCTGTTAGCAAAGTGATAAACACCAAACCCATGGATTTTATCCCCAAAGTACTCACCAGCATATCTATCTCCATTTCTGCAAAACAGAAGAATGCCAATAAGTTAGAACCATCTTTCAAAAGTTCCACATAAATATAAAATCCATAAGTTCACTGTTCCATTGAGTAATTCCATGAACTCAGCAACTTACTGTATAGTAAGATAACAATTAGAAATTCCTAATGATAAATAAGCCCATTTCAATCCTCCATCAGAGTTCTCCCAAGAATCACACCTAGTAAACTAAAAGCCAATAACATGTATTGTGGATCAAACAAGGAGTTAACTTGAGGCTAGCTGCACGCTCCTAAGATCATCCCAAGTTTCAAATTCAAAAACGGAAACACACCTAGAGTAAGATAATCCCAAGATTCAAATTCAATAACAGAAACACAAGCTAGTACTAGTAAAACAGTAAACAGCATACAAACCTGAAATGATAGCAACCAATGCCATGCTTAACGCCACACTTAAACTGCCCAACATATCGACTCCCATCAGAGCAACTCTGCTGTCCAACACCACAGCTCTGTCCATTAACCCATTCGCCAGAATACGAATCACCCGTAAAGAAAGTATAAACACCAAATCCATGTCTCATTCCTTTCCTATACTGTCCTTTATACCTACTACCTCTCGCCCAGCTCTCAATTCCAAATCCATCATACTTTCCGTCAACCCAATCCCCTTCATACCTTCCATTCACATAGTAATTATACACACCACTTCCATTACACTTTCCTTTACTAAACTCACCTTCATAAAAATCTCCATTGCTATAAAACTCAACTCCTATGTCCTCACCGCTTTCTCTCAATCCTGTCTCAGAGTCAGAATCGCCGATCGCGAAGCGAATCGGCTTCCGTCTCGACGATGGTGGGTATAGAAAGAATCGATCACATGAGCGGCGGAGAAGCGCGACGGATCTGCTGATTTTGGATTTGTTCCTCCCGACGATGAATAGCGCGACGGCGATGAAAACTAGGGCTAGCAAAAGACTCTCCGAGGTGGAGATTTCGATTCTGTCGCGTCTGAGGTACAAGTAGAAAACGAAAAAGAAGACAGCTGAAGAAAGAGCGACGGAGGAGATGAGGAAGAGCGCGGCGGCGGCGGGGCGGTTGGAGGAAGATCTGTATCTAACGGTTCGTTCCTGTTTTTTTAAACGGTCGTCGTCTTCGTCGGAGGTGGTGGCGGAGACTAATTGATCGATTTCTGTGAGGCTTTGGATGGAGGATCGGATGGTCGGAGAGGAGCGGAGAAGTGAAGAGTGGCATCTCGATAGCGAAGACGACGTCGTCTTGCTGCTATTTTGACCTCCTTCCATATTAAACGATTCGTTTTTGGTTGTTTGATACGTTCGTCAGGCAGCGGAAGAATGTCGTGGAAGGAAGTGAGAGAGGAGCGACCAGAAGCGCATCGGAGAAAACAACGGAGATATATAAAGCCTCCTTCCAATTTATTTATTTAATAATTGTATTGGAAAAAGTAATCAAGCGGAAGACGTTAGCAGAGCGAGTAGTGGAGAGTATTTTATTATATTTACAATTTGGTCCGTCAAGTATTGTGTTCTTATCTTTTGGCACTCTTAAGTTTTTAAAATTAAAATTTTGACCGGAAGATCCGATCTTGCTGATGAAATATTGTCGTGTCGGATCTGGATTGGTTTGTTTTTTCACTGTCGCATCCCGGCACGTGCTTTCCTTTCCCAACTTTTTCAGTTTAATTTTTTATTATTAAAATTTACACAAGTGAAAAACTTACACAAGCAATCAATAATTCGAAAACTGATCAACTAAGTATGTTGACAATATGCTGATTACAAGAAATTATGTGTATACATTTGATTGTTGTTTATTGGAGACAAGATAAGTATCTTTATTTTTGTTAATGATAAGATCATAATGAATGAATATAATTATAATCAAATATGAAATTGGAATATTATCTACACATAAAATTTATAGTGTGACCTACTAGATTAGATCATAAAAGGATTCAAAGCATTCATTTGCCTGTGCCTAAAAATCATTATCTTATGCCCTATACTAAAAACAAAAGGAAATGAAAAAGTCAACGCCCGAATTGATCATCTATGCATTAATAATTTGAGAATATATGTATGGGGTTGGATGTTAAGAATGCAGGTGAATGGAGTGGACTATATATGGAGCAGGTTGCATTTTGGTACGTCAGATTCGAAGACCAAATTTGCATATATAAGACATGTATTTTCAACCATTTAATTCAACACTTTTAACATCTAAAATCAACTCAAATTATTGAAGTAAATACCCGAATTCGAAGAACTCGAGTTAAGTTATTTTACTAATTTATTTGCACGATTTAGTTTAATATCATAATTTAGTATCATTGGAATTGTTCAGAATCTTGTATAATATACTAAGGTTTAAATGCAACTAAGAAAGGGAGAAGGTCTAATAAATTAAAATGCATGAAAAGGTCTTTGGTTTGATTTTGTGATCATTGTTGAAAAAGAGGAATGGAGTTATTGAAAGAAGGTCCATACATCACATTGGTCTCTTGAACAACAACTTGGGATTGTTGTAAAACGGTTGAGAGGACTGTCAACTGTTGTTTAGGAGTCTTCAATCTTTTTGGCTGTCAATTTAATGAATGAATAAGTCTTCCATCTATATTGGAGTTGGTACACTGTGGTACTACATGCATGCTGTATGGTGAACCAACAACACACATCCATACAAAAGCCAACTCTTGCTCTTTGACTGGTAAACTCTGTCTCTAGACATTTTCATACAACTTTTGGTCAAAATGTACACTCAATATTAGGGAAGATCAATTAGGGTTTCCTCTTTTTTTCTGCAGTTTGCATTTATGGTTCATCAACTGCTAATGCACAATCACATAAAAATTATAACCATGTCTAGTACATGTACATCATCTATCTAAATGGTTTAATCAATCATTTTGCCTTGCTGTAGAGATTGATGATTGGGGACCAAGTAAACAGTCCTGTCCAAGAAAATGATATTTGGATCAACTAAACAGATGTTAGATTAGTATTAGTTGGAAACCTTCCAGGTGATATATGATAATATGACCCTTTTGTTAAGAAAATCATGAAATAAGTGTAACGTGTATACCTATTGTGTCCATCATTGATTGAAAAAGAAGTCATCATTTTCAAATGATTTATATTTTTAAATAATTTATATTTTTTGAGGGTACATGAAAACTTCATCCATCTATTATTATTTCAAAGTAACAACAAGTATTTATAACCACAAATGAACTACTTTCAAAACATTGTATTGCACTGTAGAAGACTTTGCTTGGATGAAATGTATGTACAATTGATTCATAACAACTTTTAAGATCAAATTTAGTTAATACTGAAACACTTTAATCTCAATATTTTGGCGAAAATAAAACATCATATAAATTATAGAAATTATAGAAATTTTAATACATAACGTGTAGATGTCTTATTGTGACATAGTTACTACGACCATTATTTCTGATAATACAAAGTTCCTCCAAACATTTTAGAAATCAGAATATGATATCTTTATTTTCCAATGGTTGCTGAAAAGTGAATAACTCAGCTCCGCAACCTTAGGTCATATTACGTTGCATAGATGATTATTTGCGGAACTCAATAACCCACCAACCACCAATAAGGCAGACAAGTTCAACTTTAGAGAACCCGGAAGCTCTGGCCAAGCTCCGGAACTCCTCCTCGGACCTCTCTTTCGATCCTAGAAATAAGAGCATATGGCAATCCGAAAAACAAGATAGCTTAGACAAATCACCTTTAGTTGTAGTTGGTATAATTGTATCAATCACTATAACTTTTCCCTTCTTTGGTGTAGCTTCATAACATCTCTTGAGAAGCTTTATGCATTTCTCGTCTTCCCAATTGTGCAATACACTCTGCAATATGCCCCGAAAGGAGTACCCAAGTAGTAAGCAGGTAGGTCACGCTAGATAAGTGCTCATGTTCGAACCTCTACTCCAACATACTATTAGTTAAAAACACCTAAGAAATTTACATGGTTCCCTTCCCAAAATAAATATACTGTGCAATATTAATCACTTAGTTGTATAGAGTTTAGAATTAACTTACAATATTTGTAGTTAGCTTATTTTTGTTGTTGATAATCAGTTTTGAATTTAATAAAACTTACGAGAATTTTCTCTTTGATATAAAAATACAGAGTGCGGTTCGTTTGCGAACCTCTGCACATTTTGACCAGAAATTTTTGTCTATTTGCATTTTCCAATTGAACTATATGCACATTTTGACTCGCAAATGTGCACTTTGACTTCGCGCAAAAAGACAAAAAAAAGCAGAAATTGTGAACCGTTGGATCAAATCGATCCAACGATCATTTGCCTGGGTCGCAGGTTCGTAATTGACCCCCTGAGTCGCAAATGAGCCGCTCTCTAAAAATACATATTTTAATTTATCTGTACAAGTGGATTCCTGTTAACCCACCTTCAGTACGATGGCGTCACCTTTGGGAACACCAGCCTCAAAATCTCCACCAACATGAGTTATGCCTGTAAAAATGTTGGCATCATATACGTTAATTGATCTAAAAGTGGAATATTTTGGTAAGAAAGTTTATAAGTTTTGTGAACAAACCGGGAGAAGGAGATGCATCTTTTACTACGTTTTGGTAAATCAAAATTGACACCCTTGATATGAGGATGTGCGGATATGATTGATTTCAGACAACCACCATTACCACCACCAACGTCTACCAAGGTTTCAATTGAAACCTTTATAATTTTCTATCAGGAGTTTCATTGCTAGGGTGCTCCCCTCAGACAAGGCTGAGTTGAAAAGCTTGCTACTCTCTGGATGCTGAGCCAGGGCTTGGTAAAATGGAAGTCCGTAAGTTGCCTCACATGGGATCAGGCCTTCAATAATTGCATATATCCGTTATCTTGTGCCTGGAAATGTTATAAAGCAATATCACTTACACATATATCATATGAAATCGGATCATGTGCGACCCCAGCAGATGTCCTATGATCTCTACGACTCCAACGTTCCACATATTATCTTATTGAGTTTTATTTGAAAAAGTCAAAATGCACATGTGCAGTCAATATGTGCAATTAGGCTAAATAAAAAATACAAATAGTTGAACCCCAAATTGTACAAATGTACTGAAGTCGCAAAGGAACTGCACTCTACATCACATTATTTATAAAGCAAGTTCATGCAAGAGTGAAAAACATGTAAAGTAGTTCTTATACCGAACATTTAGGAGCATGGGATCCTTGTTCTTCAGCAAAAACAAAGGAACGAGGGAACCACCTTCTCTGCCTTTGATATAATATTTACCTGATCGTGAAAGAGCATAGTAACGTTGCACCTTAGAATCACCATCACCACTTTCAGTTGTGCAATCAAAAAGAGAATATGTAGCAAGAAAGTATAGCACGCGATCCAAAAGAGCTGGTGTCTTTTCAGGATTGTGTTTCGGCAGATAAGAAGCAATTTCAGAAGCAGTTAAAGGCTTGTTAGACTTGGAAATTATGTCAAACAAATTGAGCTCCAAAGCAGTGTTCATAAAGTTGATGAAATTTTGTGGTCCAACCAAACTCATAGCATAAACAAGAGCTTCATTTTCAATGTTCTTGGCTTCAGAGTTCAGCTCCAACCGACTCATTGTGTTATGTTTGAGTGTGTTATCTTTGTGTAATGTAGCAATGAGCTTATATACACTTTTTTGGAGATTATTTTCTATCTCTAAAATTCGGGTGCATTAACTCAGTAGGGTTTTCCTTATGGAGTAAAGTTTAAATTATCTACTCAAGATTACATAAATAGTTTATAAAGTTAAACAATAAGAATCCATCATTTGATCAGGAAAGCTAAGATGATAAATATGATAGCTTAATTAGCTGGGTTATTGCCTTGCCGGATTCGAAGTAGGGTTGGGCATGGTGACTTGAGTGGTTTATTAAAGAGAGTTTGAAATTTGAATATCCAATAGACACAACAAACTTAATTTATTACTACTCAATGCCCAATGGTCAATCAAAAACCTATTTATGATTTCATTTTAGTTTCAAAAGACAAACTATATAAGGCAAGTAAATTTGAGATTTATATATAATACTAATATGTAAGGGTTAAGATTAAGAGAGGCCGGGAGATGCACAAGAGAGGTTTTGAATTATTGACCTCTAAAACTAAAAATTCAAGGATCAGATGACTGATCACTAGATCGCTACTCTTTGTGCAATAATTTTTTACAGGCATATTTAATTAAATCATTTGCAGCTAGAAAATGTAAAAAACAAAGTTCAGACATGTCAAAATTTAATGACATGAATTTGATGAACAAATATCAAACCGATTATGATTTATTTCATGTGTTTTAATCAGTGACGTGAAATAAATTTAAGATGATAATGTTGTAGATTTTAATTGGGTTGCTACCTTGCCAAATTCGAATTAGGATTTGGCAAGTTTCCATTACTACTCAACATAGTTTCTAGAAGATTTCAGCCATAGAATTATTTGAAAACTAAATTTCACAGGAAGAAGATCACCTCCTGCGTACATTGATATCCAAAACAAAAAGTTTAAATTCAAAACTTCGTAATTTTAGAATTGCTTCGTTAGTTTTTAATTTGAGTTTTAGTAAAATAACGTAATTTTGTAATAATAACGAAGTTGAAGTATCATCGTTAGGACTTTATTAGCTTTATCTGTTCGGTTTCTTAGATGGTTCAACTCCTATTAAAACCCTAGTTGATCTTGTATAAATAAGATGTTTTTGATCAATAGAAAACAGACAAAAATACTTGTTTTCATCTCAACCTTGGCACTCTGATTTATCATGGTATCAGACCCAATTCTCTAAATCATTTTTTTTTCTCTTTTCTCGTTTGAAGATGTCTTCTTCCGAGACAACTCAAACTGTAACCAGCGATGCATCAGACATAACGTCTCCTTACTACCTTCATCCCTCAGATCATCCTGGTATGCGTATTGGAACGGTTCTATTGAAAGAAAACAATTATCAAGAGTGGGAGCGCGGAATGCGCAACGCGTTTCTTGCAAAGCGTAAACTTAAATTTCTTGATGGTTCTTTGGCTCAACCTGCCGCCGACTCGCCAACATATAGTCATTGGTGTACTGTCAATGCTATGTTAGTGGCTTGGGTTTTGCAATCAATTGATCCTTCTATTCGATCAACAGTGACTTACTCCGACACAGTTCACAGTCTTTGGGAGGATATTAAAGAGCGGTTTTCTATAGGCAATGCGCCCCGTATCCATCAATTGCGAACTGATATTGCACGGTGTCGTCAAGATGGTCAATCTGTGGCTTCCTACTATGGACGCTTAAAGCTTCTTTGGGATGAACTCCAAACTTATGTAAAGGCTCGCGGATGTTCCTGCGGAAAGTGTACTTGTGAATGGACTCAAATTTGGCAATCCGAACAAGATGCAGAAAAAGTTCATCAATTTCTTATGGGTTTAGATGATGATTCATATGGTCCTATTCGCTCCACAATTATTGCCCAGGATCCAATGCCCAATATTAATCGTGTTTACTCATTGGTAATTCAAGAAGAGCGTCATCGAACTCTATCCGCTGAACGTGTTGTACGTAATGAAGGGGCTGCCTTTGCCATTCGCCACGTACATGCCTCTTCTCAGCCTCTTTCGGATACAAATCCTAAGTCCAACTACAGTAAGCGCACAAGTAAACTTGTTTGTACCCATTGCAACCGTTCCGGTCATGAAGCATCCTCTTGTTTTGAGCTTCACGGTTATCCTGATTGGTGGGCAGAGTTCCGTAAAAATAATAGCTCATCCACCGGACGTGGACGAGGTCGTGGCAGCCCTACTGCTGGTCGTGGTCACTCGAATGCAGTTATAAATGCAGTTAATTCTGGTAATACATCATTATCTTCATCCTCTGACCTAACTTCAATAGATCGAGAAGCTCTTCGTCCCACTTTATCTGATGATCAATGGCAGTCAATGATGAGTTTATTAAATCATTTTAAGAGCTCATCTAATGATAATCGTATGGGTAAGTCATATTCTTCTTGGATTTTGGATAGTGGAGCTTCTTTTCATATGACCGGATGTCAGGCTCTTCTTACTAATATTCATAACATTTCTCCGTCCCAAATTATCCTTCCTGACGGAACTTATTCCATTGCTTCTCAAGCAGGCACTGCTATGTTGGGGAATCACACTTCAGCATGTTTTACTTATTCCCTCTTTTAAGTGCAACATTATATCTCTTGCAACATTGAGCAAAGATTTATCATGTTTGGTGACTTTTACTGAAAAGTTATGTGTGATTCAGGACCGCAATTCGAGGACAGTGATTGGTGCGGGTGAAGCAAGGGATGGAGTTTACTGGATGCGTGTCATTCCGATGCAACGCTCGGTTGGACACGTCGCTGCTTTGTCAATTTCTGATCCCGGTTTGTGGCACAAACGATTAGGTCATCCTGCAATGAAATCTATTTCCTTTTTGCCACACATTGGTTCTTTTCACTCTCATACATTAGATCCATGTACTGTTTGTTTCAAGGCCAAACAAACTCGTGGTCATTTCCCTTTAAGCAATAATAAAGCAGCTGAGACTTTTGATCTTGTTCATCTTGATGTCTGGGGACCGTACAGTGTGCCTTCTTCAAGTGGAGCTTTCTATTTTCTTACCATTATTGATGATTATTCCTGATGTGTTTGGGTGTATTTGATGCAACGTAAAAGTGAAGCTGCTCATTTGATTCGAAATTTTTGTGCATTAGCTCAAACTCAGTTTCAAAAATCTATTAAACGTTTTCGAGCAGATAACGGTACTGAATTTTTACCCCTTAAAGATTATTTCCACACATCTGGAATTTTGTTCGAGACATCATGTGTAGCTACTCCTCAACAAAATGGACGAGCGGAGCGTAAGCATCATCATCTCCTTAATGTTGCTCGTGCCTTGCGGTTTCAAGCATCTTTACCTTTACAGTTTTGGGGGGAATGCGTTCTTACTGCTGCTTATTTAATTAATCGAACTCCATCTTTTATTCTCCATGGACAATCTCCATATGAATTATTGTTTGGTAAAACACCTTCTTATGACCATCTTCGCATATTTGGATGTCTTTGCTTTGCTTCAGTCATTCCTCGACCGAACGACAAGTTTGCATCTCGAAGTCGTCAGTGTATATTTCTTGGGTATCCTTATGGGCAAAAGGCATGGCGTTTATACGATCTTGAAACTGGTAAATTTTTTACCTCTCGAGATGTCATCTTTTACGAATCCGAATTTCCATTCAGTAAGAAAATCTTAGCACCATCTTCTACTCCATCAGAAGTTCACTCTTTAGCAAAGTATGATGAGCTTCCACCTTCTGCTAATGTACAAAATGGTGATGTGGGAAATTCAGGAGTTGTAGTTGATCCGATACTTTCAACTGAACCAAATGTTGCATCTTCTTCTTCGGACGATGAAAACGCTGAAGTTGTTGCTCCCACTGTTGATGCTCCCGCTGTTGTTGTTAATTCTGATGCACGTCGTAGTACACGTATTCGTCAACAATCTACTCGCCTCAAAAATTACATTTGTCATGCAATTTGTAGTGGTGATACTTCACGTGCTTCATCTCCTGTTGAAACTTCTTTAAAAGAAAGTATTTCATACCCTCTCAGCAACTACGTCAATTATGCTAATTTTTCAAAATCACATGTTCATTTTCTGGCAGCTATTACCGCAACCTCAGAACCGAAAAACTTTACCGAAGCTGTGAAGCATATGGAGTGGAGAAATGCAATGGCAGCGGAAATAAAAGCTTTGGAAACGAACAATACTTGGACACTAGCTCCACTTCCCTCGGGAAAAAGGCCTATTGGTTGTAAATGGGTCTATCGGGTCAAGCATAAAGCTGATGGCTCGATTGAGCGTTACAAGGCTCGCCTTGTGGTCCTTGGAAATAAACAAATAGAAGGTATTGATTTTAAAGAAACTTTTGCACCTGTGGCTAAGATGACTTCGGTTCGTGTATTCCTGTCCGTATCTGCCATTTTAAACTGGGAACTCAATCAAATGGATGTTCATAATGCCTTTTTACACGGCGATCTTGACGAAGAGGTTTATATGCGCCCTCCGCCGGGTTATTCAGCACCTTCTGGACATTTTTGTAGACTTCAAAAATCTTTGTACGGTCTTCGTCAAGCTCCTCGAAACTGGTTTTCTAAGCTGACTTTTGCATTGCACAAGTTTGGGTTTACTCAATCATATGCTGATTATTCTTTGTTTTCCTACCGTTGCGGACGTGTATCTTTACATGTGTTGGTCTATGTTGATGATTTGATAGTAGCAGGAAACGACTCACTCACTATCACTCGTTTTAAGACTTACATGAGTTCATGTTTTCACATGAAGGATCTTGGTGTATTAAAATATTTTTTGGGGATTGAAATTGCCCGAAACTCATCTGGATTGTTTTTGAGTCAACGAAAATATGCATTAGAAATTCTTGCTGAGACCGGTCTTCTTGCTGCTAAACCTGTTGATTTTCCAATTGTGCAAAATCACAACCTCAGTGAAACATCCGGCCCTACCTACGCTTATCCTGATCGATATCGACGGATTATTGGACGCTTAGTTTATCTAACTATCACTCGCCCAGAGCTTTGTTATGCTGTCCATATTTTATCACAATTCATGCAAGCTCCAAAAGAGGTGCATTGGCAGGCAGTGGTTCGAGTTTTACGTTATCTAAAAGGTTCTCCTGGTCAAGGATTAGTTTTATCTTGCCATAGCTCTCTCCAACTTACAGCTTATTGTGATTCAGACTGGGCAGCTTGCCCTCTTACGCGTCGTTCTTTGACTGGTTATTTCATTTTTCTTGGTGAATCTCCTATTTCATGGAAGACTAAGAAGCAACCTACCGTTGCTCGTTCTTCAGCCGAAGCCGAATACCGATCGATGGCAGCAGCTTGTTGTGAATTACTTTGGCTCAAAGCGTTCTTAGCTTCTCTCGGTTGTTCACATTCGTATCCTATGCGCCTTATGTGCGATAATCAAGCAGCCATTCATATTTCAACCAATCCCGTTTTTCACGAACGGACGAAACATATCGAAATTGATCTATATTTTTTGCGTGATCATATTCAGGCTGGTGCTATCAAAACTACACATGTTCGGACAACGGATCAACTTGCGGATATATTTACCAAGGCCTTAGGGAAACAACAGTTCACTCACATTCTGTCCAAGTTGGGCATTCGCGATTTGCACGCTCCAACTTGAGGGGGAGTAATAACGAAGTTGAAGTATCATCGTTAGGACTTTATTAGCTTTATCTGTTCGGTTTCTTAGATGGTTCAACTCCTATTAAAACCCTAGTTGATCTTGTATAAATAAGATGTTTTTGATCAATAGAAAACAGACAAAAATACTTGTTTTCATCTCAACCTTGGCACTCTGATTTATCATGTAATTATATCAATCAAAACTGTGCAGTTTTCAATCCACTGCAATTGGTTGTACGCAGCAACTTATCTGAACCCAAACTTCATAAATTATTGAAATTTTAATACATAGTATTTATTGTAGTAGTGCTGAGTTACTCCCAACATCATAAGATGATACTTCTGTTTATCAAATAGTTGCTGAGAAGTGAGAACAACAAGTCAGCTTCTGAACCTTATTAGCATATTAATCTGCTGTCTAGATGATCATTTGCGGAACTCGATTACCCACGAACCGCCAATAAAGCAAACAACTTCAACCTCAGAGAAACCAGAGGCTCTGCCCAACTTCAAGAACTCCTCCTCTGATCTCTCTTTTGCTCCTAAAACATAGAACATATAGCAATCCAAAAGACAAGACAGCTTAGACAGATCACCTGTGGTTTCACTTGGTATAATTATATCAACCACTATCACTTTTCCCTTCTTTGGTATAGCTTCATAACAACTCTTTAAAAGCTTTATGCATTTCTCATCTTCCCAGTTGTGCAATACACTCTGCATATCCATGTAACAGTAAATTTACCATACAAACAAGTCATATATATCCAGTTGTTGTATCATGTGGATCTGTTTATTTTAGTGTACTCGTAAATTTCACTTTTTGCAATTGTTAATTGCATTTTATCAATGGGTGAGATTGCATCACGTCATTTTATTTGTCATGTTCTCATCACATGTAAAATATGTTCGAACAATTATTAATAAAATACAATCAACGGATGTAAAGTGAGTTCACGAGTACATCAAAAAGGACGGATCTACATGATACATTCTCTATATATGCACTCCTTTGCGAAGATAATAGTATAGTGTTGTTACCTTTAGCATGATAGCGTCACCTTTGGGAACACCAGCGTCGAAATCTCCTCCAACATGAGTTATGCCTGCAAAAAAGTTGGCATCAGATCGATCGAAAATGGTATATAATGTAAGAAAGTTATAAGTTTTGTGAACAAACCGGGAATAGGAGATGCATCTTTTACTACATGTGGCAAATCAAAATTGATACCCTTGATATGAGGATGCGCGGAGATGATTGATTTGAGACAAGCACCATTACCACCACCAACATCTACTAAGGTTTCAATCTCATTGAAACCTTTATAATTTTGTATCAGGATTTCCAATGATGTAGTGCTCACCTCAGACATGGCTAAGTTGAAAAGCTTGCCGCTCTCCGGATGCTGAGCCAATGCTTGGTAAAATGGAACACCATAAGTTGCCTCACATGGGTTCATCCGACCATTGATAACTGAATCAGTTAACTTGTGCCTGAAGATTTTATAAAGATTAATATAAACTAGCAAACTCACAAAAGAGTGAAAATGGATCTAAAGTAGCTAGTTCGGTGTACCGGATATTTTTGAAACATGGATCAGTGTGCTCTAGCAAAAAGAAAGGAACTAGGGAACCTCCTTCTCTTCCTTTGACAAAATATTTTCCTGCTTGTGAAAGATTATAGTGTCTTTGCACCTTGGAATTGGATACACCACCATCACTTTTAGTTGTGCATTCCAAAAGAGAAAATGTAGCGAAAAGACGAAGAATGCGGTCCAAAATGGCTGGTGTCTTTTCAGGATTGTGTTCAGGCAGATAAGAAGCAATCTCAGAAGCAGTTAGAGGTTTGTTAGACTTGGAAATGATGTCAAACAAATCAAGCTCCATAGCAGTGTTCATGAAGTCCAGGAAACTTGGTTGTCCAATAATACACATGGCATAAACAAGACCTTCATTGTTCATGGTTTCTGATTTCAGCTCCAACTGACTCATTGTTTTATGTTGGACTTTGAGTGTGTGTGGATCATGAGGGGATGAGCTTATATATATTGTTGTGGTAAGTGCTTCTTAACCTCCAAAAATCGAGTGTATTAACTTAAACCTCCTTGTAGAGTACAAGTTAATTTCCTTGAGCCTTTGTCCTAATTTGATTAGAGAAGCTAGTATATATGCTAGCTTAGATGGGTTGCTGCCTTGCCAAATTCAAACTAGGGTTGGCCATCATTGCTCTAGGAAGTGGAAGTTTTATTTTGATTTTAGGGTGAGCATTAAGTGGTTTAGTAAAGAGAGTCTGAATAAGTAAGTCATTATGTACACGGAAGAGGTTCATTTGCGATCCAGGCGTTAGCCTGCATCTCCTGCGACCCAGGGAAATCGTCGTTGGATCAATTGATCCAACGGTCCACAATTCACGCAATCTGCATTTTTGTCGTTTTGTGCAGATAGTTTGTCGTGTAGCGATATGCACAAATGCAAATGGAACGTGCATATAGTTAAGTAAAAATGCAAATAGTTAAAAAGCCAATCTGCACAAATGCACAGGATCGTAAAGGAACCGGACTCTTATGTACACACCTACTTAATTTATGGTAGATCATGTGTGCAGAAAATGAGTTTATTTGATTTTAAAGAGTTAATCTTGATGTTCTGTGTACATCGAATCGATTAGTTTAAATCTTGATAAATTTTTTTACAAGATGTACTATAAGACTGAATATTTGAATATCAAAAGTGATCGAATAACGAATAAGATATCTATGCGCAAAATTGCATAGAAAACATGACAAGTTTGAGTCATTAAGAAATGGACGTCAAGACTTGTATGTTTCTTATGTATTATACATAACTATATATGTAGTTGGTTTTGTCCTCATGCCTACCCACTCGGACATCCCTTTCAGTTGACTCATATCACCCCTCCTTGAAGATCATCATAACCACAAACAATTCTCCTATCTTGAGTTAATAGCAGTATCAGTTTTACTGGTGATAGTTGAAGGCGGTCTCCATTTTGTTATTTCTGATTTATGCAATCACATTGAATTTGAATTGTCGTATTTTGGAAAGCCAGTGCCCAACCACACCCAATATGTAAGGAGGCAAATTAACTTTAATTAAATTGTCGAGCAAGCTTCCACTAATTTTGTTTTTCACATATTTCTTTTTTACCTTATTTATTCTGTACTTCTATAATCATCCTGTTTATTTTCCATCAGTGCTAACAGATAAAAAATGGACTAACTGAACATTTGAAATTCCAGTTTTTTTCGGAACACACACCAAACAAGACAAGTAATTTTAAAACATTATAATTACTTTTGCAGAAAAAGCGATTCCATTTACAAAAAACACTAGCAACCATGTCAACAACAAACACCAGCAGCTTCAACTGCACCAGACACTTAACATTACAAGAAAAGTTCTGCTAAAACAACCCTTGTATGGTTCTACTAATCCTTATGGCAAGGTCATTATTTGTCGTCTGCTTTGTAACACTCGTCACCCCTCCAAATGGAGCGCAGAGCTATTCAGATAAAGAGCCTGGGAACCATTTTATTGAAAAACAAAATTCGAAAAACAACGTAATATACAATGTTAACATTATTTATCAAATGGTTGCTGAGAAGTAAGAACAACACATCAGCTTCTGAACCTTATTAGCATATTAATATGTATCGATGATCAATTGTGGAACTCTATTACCCACAGTCCGGCAATAAAGCAAACAACTTCAACCTTCGAGAAACCAGAGGCTTTGGCCAAGCTCAGGAACTCCTCCTCTGACCTCTCTTTTCCTCCTGTAATGTAGTACATATGGCAATCAAAAAGACAAGACAGCTTAGACGCATCACCTGTGGTGTCAATTGGTACAATTATATCAACCACTATCACTTTCCCCTTCTTTGGTATAGCTTCATAACATCTCTTTAAAAGCTTTATGCATTTCTCGTCTTCCCAATTGTGCAATACATTCTGCATGTATCAATGTTACCCTTACAAACAAGTCATAAACACTCCTTTTACAGGTTTACTCATGTATTTGTGAAAGCAAGTTAAATGTATTTCGATATGGAATTAATCAGGAAAAGTAATAATCACAACATGGATGTAAAAGAACCAGTAAATAAATAGTAGTAATTTGGGAACTAATGATGACAAGTAAACAGCGTGGGAAGGAAGATAATAGTAGTTATACCTTCAGCATGATGGCGTCACCTTTGGGAACACCAGCGTCGAAATCTCCTCCAACATGAGTTATGCCTGAAAAAATGCTGGCATCAGATACACTTAATTGACTAAAAAATATATCGGTAAGAAAGTAATAAATTTTGAGAACAAACCAGGAAAAGGAGATGCATCTTTCACAACATGAGGCAAATCAAAATTGATACCCTTGATATGAGGATTGGCGGATATGATTGACTTGAGACAATTACCATTACCACCTCCAACATCAACCAAGGTTTCTATTCCATTGAAACCTTTATAATTTTCTACCAGGAGTTCCATTGTTAAGTTGGTCACCTGAGACATGCCTGAGTTGAAAAGCTTGCAGCTCTCTGGATGCTGAGCCAGCGCTTGGTAAAATGTAAGCCCGTAACTAGCCTCACATGGGTTCATCCCGCCTTTAATAACTGCATCGGTTAACTTGTGCCTGGAGATGTTGCAAAGAACTTACACATGTCACGTTATTTATATAAACTAGTAAAATCAAACAAGAGTGGAAATGACTCTAAAGTAGTTCGTATACCGAATATTAAGGAGCATGGGATCAAAGTGTTCCAGCAAAAAGAAAGGAACCATGGAACCTCCTTTTCTGCCTTTGACAAAATAAGTTCCTGTTTCTGAAAGAGAGTAGTACCGTTGCACCTTGGATTGACCTCCATCACTTTTAGTTGTGCAGTCCAAAAGAGAATATGTAGCAAAGAGGAATAGCATGCGATCCAAAATGGCTGGAGTCTTTTCAGGATTGTGCTCTGGCAGATAAGAGGCAATCTCAGAAGCAGTTAGAGGTTTGCTAGACTTGGAAATGATATCAAACAAATCAAGCTCCAAAGCAGTGCTCATGAAGTTGTTGAAAATTTGATGTCCATAAATACACACAGCACGAACAAAAGCTTCATTGTTCACATTCATGGCTTCTGTTTCAGCTCCAACTGACTCGTTTGTTTTATGTGCGGACTGTGTTGTATTTGTGGATGAGGCGACGGGCTTATATATACTGTTGTGGAAAGTACTTCTTGACCTGCTGCAACATTAGGGTGCATTAACTTTATAGGGGTTAGCTTCAGTTTCCTTTGCGGGCTTATATAATTAGTTTAAAAATTATACACAAGGAAAATCCATTGCTTGATCTTCTATGCATAATGAATTTTGAGGTGATCATTAGCTCTGCTCAATGAATATTAATAAAACATATTATTTATTTCCTGCGTTCCGAATGAACAAAAGGTAATTTCAGCGTGCAAACTTCATTTCATTGGGCATAGTGGAATTACCCTTTGTCCATCTAGAACGCATGAAATAAAGCTCTGCTGGGTTCTGCATTTGTCCTCAAAGTAGGGTTTGGCATGGTGTCATAACTACACAGCATATCTCTAGAAGATTTTAGTTTGCTTTCGGATGAGCATTAAGTGGTTTAGTCAAGAGAGTTTGAATATCTATAAGGCATCAAGATCACATCCCTTCTTAATTTATTACTACTCCTTAGATCAAAAAATGGGCTAACTATTTGTGACCAATTTAACTTTCAAAAGACACGCCAAACAATGCAACTAATTTCAAAACTTTATAATTCCGACTTCAATATGTAATCTGAAAAGAAAAGAACTTACTCATGGGAGATGTAGGTGACTACTCCACCCTTTGTGATTTTAAAAAAGTTCCATCTGAAAAAAGGAGTAGAAACGTTAGAGTTAGGAAATGATGGCCGATACTTCAATGCCTGAACTTACAAATTAGTTGACATCTGTTCTCCGTAAATCTATTCGCATAAGTACGTTGTGAGCAAGTATTTAATAGAAAACCTTGTGAATATTTCTTTATATGACTACTTCTCCAAAGGGAATTTTGGCACATAGCTTAAGAGGACACAACTAGTTCTCCAAAGACACTGGAATGCGCTCTTTGCGTGTCTAATGGAACGTAAAGATACAAACAATACAACACAACAGCCAACATGCAACCCCAATGACAATTAGAGAATGAAACTGCGCCAATTCCACAGGATATGCTTTTCCAGCCTCTACATTTCAAAGCACAAAATATATAAGAAAAACAAGAAACAATCTAGAAAACAAAAGCAACGCAATTGATGAAGTGCGAGAGAATACCGTCGTACAAGTATGAGCTTTTGTCTGTCAAGCGCATTGCGCCTTCTTCGAAAAGCTTGTATTTTTAAGGTCGGTTTGAGATGGATCCGTGCCCTAAAATGGGGCATGTTTTGAATTGGGATATAATGGGCTTATTTTTACAAGATCGTTTTTTCTGTTTTGAAGATGCACGTCAGCTGTTTGATAAAAATCCAAGGTGAGTTTCTACTTCTATATTATGGTTATTGGTTTTTTTCTGATGTGTGGTCGATTGTTTAATGTGTCTTTAGGAGCCAAACGTGGAATTCTCACTTATTTCGTGTTTTATGGGTTTGTTGTGTTGGTCATGGCTTGTAATAACTACAGTCTATAGCAGCATGTTGTATTCTTTTTGGAGATATTATCAAGGTTGAAAGTTTTGATCCCTTGTTTAGAGTTGGACAAAGTCAATATTGATGTTCTAATAAATTGTTTGTGGAAAGTCTGAGTCTTCTTGTTTGGTACTTAGTGCTTACTGAATGACTTACGCTATTGATTTCTCCCGTGCAAGTTTTTAGTTCAGAAAGTTTTGTTTTGGTGATAACAAAATGATTTTTATAGATGACTAGATGAGCACACATTGATGTGCATGTGTTTCGTAGAGAATGTGAATTGTGTATGCATAAACAAAATATGGATTCTTTCTTTAGTGCTGTGGAAAATGCCCTCCCTAGTTCACCAATTTGAGTAAACAAGTCTAAGTAATTGAAGTAGCCAAGTCTTTCTTAGACTAAGTGTGTGTGAAATGTCTCCCATTGCATCTTTTCCTGTTTTAGTATTTTAGTCCTTACAGTGATTGTCGTTGAATAATGTAGATCATATTATCTGCAAGAAGCAACTGTTTAAAACAGCGTATCAAGGAGAATCATAATCAGACATGTGTATTTAATGATCAAGGACTTGCAAAGTGCTTACCTGTATCTGCATTTTCACATTGGGGAGAGAATGAGGAACGTCAATGTCTTCCCCTGGTGCCAAAGCTGTAAATGAATGAATTATATATCAGCAAGACTAGCAAAAGACAAGACAACTTGCTGTTTCTTATTTGGTACTCTCTATATGGGATCTGTGTTCATCCTCCTTGTCGTGGTTTTCTCACCGTCATGTTTTTTCTCAGTGGTAACAGGTGCTGAGTATGTATATCCTAATTTCACAACTTCAAACTTTCAGCTCATTGACAAGGCTGGTACTTTTTTGTTATCTCGCAATGGAACATTCAAAGCTGCAATTTTTAATCCTGGTGCTCAGAAGAACAGCTTCTATCTATGTGTCATCCATGTTGTATCCAGTACAGTTATATGGTCTGCAAATCAGGACTCGCCTATTTCAACTATTGGAAAGGTGAATCTTAATCCCAGAGGTATTTATTCAGGATGAAAATGGGAAGGAAATGGTCACTCCAATATTAAGATCATCAGTGTTCTCGCTACATCTGACTGAAACAGGTAATCTTGTATTGCTTGATCGGTTTAACAGTTCGTTATGGGAAAGTTTCCTCAATCCAACAGATACACTTGTGATCGGACAACAGCTGAGTGTAGGACAAGTATTGACAAGTTCCTTGGCAGATAATGATCTGACTACTGGTAATTATGTGCTTGCTGTTAATGCCTCGGACACAATGCTACAGTGGCATGGTGACACATACTGGCAACTATCACTGGACACTAGTACTTACAGGAACACAAATTCTGCAGTGGAGTACATGAAAATAAATACAACAGGTCTTTACTTGCTTGGCGGTAATGGAACCATAGTTGTTATTCAGGTGATCTTCTCGTCATCTGACTTTCGTGTTGCCAAATTGAATTACAATGGGCAGTTAATTGTCACTAGCTTCTCTGGTAAAACTCAGAAACAGGAATTGGTTAGTCCTCGAAATGCTTGCCGTATACCCTATGTTTGCCACAAAATTGGAGTGTGTACCTATAATGCTGCCTTAAATCTTCCCACATGTTCATGTCCGTCGAATTTCCATGGAAACTCGAAAGATCCAAGGAGCTGTGTTCCAAAAGATTCTTCCTACTCATTGCCCTCTGCTTGCAGTTCGACCAAAAATATCAGTGTTTTCAACTCATCAGGTGTATCATCATCATCATATATTCCCCTCGGAAATGGCTTGGAATATTTTTCACTTGATTATTCTCGACCAGTTACATACAGTACTAATAAGTCAACTTGTCAGCGTATCTGCACAGAGGATTGCTCATGTCTAAGTTTTTTCTATGAATCATCATCTGGCTCCTGCTATGCTCTTCAAAACGAGCTTGGCTCGTTCATGTCGAGCACTGATCCAGATAATGATCTACTTGGGTTTCATAAAAGTGAACAATGCTTCAGCTTTGGGTAATAACAACAGCTCCCTAAGCCCGGGAGAAGATTTTCCATTAATTGCTCTGGTACTTTTACCTATCACTGTTGTCTCCCTTGTTATTGCTGTAGGATTTATGGTATGGAGACGTCAGAAGTCTGCAGAGATCAGAAATAAAAAATTAGGCTATCCTGCCTTTCCTTCATCTGAAGAAATGGATGTATTTTCGTTCCCGGGCTTGCCAAGAAGGTTCCAGTATGAGGAACTCCAAGCAGCAACCGATAACTTTAAGAATCAGATCGGTTCAGGTGGTTTTGGAACTGTCTACAAGGGCTCACTTTCGGATAAAACAGTTGTTGCTGTTAAGAAAATAACAAATATAGGCATTCGAGGAAAGAAAGAGTTCTGCACTGAGATTGCGATCATTGGGAATATTCATCATGTTAATTTGGTTAAGCTGAGAGGATTTTGTGCTCATGGAAACCAGTACATGTTAGTTTATGAGTATATGAACCGGAGTTCACTTGACCGCACACTGTTTGGTAATGGACCGGCTTTAGAGTGGCACGAAAGGGTTGAGATAGCACTCGGAACTGCTCGTGGACTTGCATATTTGCATAGCAGCTGTGATCGGAAAATCATCCACTGTGATGTGAAGCCAGAAAATATATTGTTACATGACAATTTCCAGGCCAAGTTATCAGACTTTGGATTGTCGAAACTTCTTACTGTAGAGCAGTCGACACATTTCACAACCATGAGGGGAACGCGGGGTTATCTTGCACCTGAATGGCTCACTAGCTCATCCATTTCAGAAAAAACGGATGTCTATAGTTATGGAATGGTTCTGCTCGAACTTGTCAGCGGAAGAAAGAATTACTCCCTCTCTACCCAAAACAAGAGCTTGAATGCTAATAATGAAAGCAACGGCGGACATTCATCAAGATCTGCTTTTGTTTATTTCCCTCTATTAGCACTAGAAATGCATGAACAAGGACGGTATATAGAACTGGCTGACACAAGGATGCAAGGTCGGGTTCTTAATGAAGACGTTAGGAAACTTGTTCGCATTGCCTTATGCTGCGTTCACGAAGAACCTGTACTCAGGCCAAGTATGGTAACTGTTGTTGGCATGCTTGAAGATAGGATTCCAGTTGGTAGGCCTAGAGTTGAATCCTTAAGCTTCTTGAGATTCTATGGCCGGCGGTTCGCAGAAGCATCCGCCATAGATGATGTGAAAAGGTGAAAAACAGAGATCACCGGAGTTCAAGTGAACATCCGGCGATGGTGATGAATGAAGAAAATGCAGAAAGCATGATTTTGGTGAAATGTGAAAATTGTATTGATCTGATGAATGAGCTACAGTTATAACAGACCAGGTTTTACATTTTACACTTTGCACCCTTTTGTTTTCTAAATTACATCACCTACCCAAACTTTAATTAATTGCAAAACTAATCTAGGTCTTCCTTTCCAGGTTGAATTTGAATGTTTGTAGCCGCCGTCGCATCCTTGCCTTGCATATGAGCTGAGGTCGAGTCATGAGGTCCAACACCCCCCCTCAAGCTCAACTCGTGTAAAAAATTGCAACAGTTGAGCTTGGAGCTGAGTCGAGTCATGAGGTCTGCTGCAAGGGGTTTAGTGAGTAGATCAGCTGGCTGCGTAACAGACGGAACGAACTGAGGTGAAATCAACCCTGAGCTGAAATACTGACGAACAAGATGGCAGTCAAGTTCAACATGTTTGGTACGCTCATGGAAGACCGGATTCTTAGCAATGTGAAGGGCAGACTGGTTGTCACAGAACAGCGGAATTGGTGTGATGACAGGCACTTTGAGATCAGACAATAATCTGGTAAGCCACACTACTTCACAACAAGTTTGTGCCATAGCTCTGATACCATGTGAAAAGGTGAAAAACAGAGATCACCGGAGTTCAAGTGAACATCCGGCGATGGTGATGAATGAAGAAAATGCAGAAAGCATGATTTTGGTGAAATGTGAAAATTGTATTGATCTGATGAATGAGCTACAGTTATAACAGACCAGGTTTTACATTTTACACTTTGCACCCTTTTGTTTTCTAAATTACATCACCTACCCAAACTTTAATTAATTGCAAAACTAATCTAGGTCTTCCTTCATCCAGGTTGAATTTGAATGTTTGTAGCCGCCGTCGCATCCTTGCCTTGCATATGAACTGAGGTCGAGTCATGAGGTCCAACAGATGAAGCTAATGAGCAAAGCCTCGGCAGAAGCTCAAGTGTTACAAGAATGTACTACAACTCCCGCATCTATGCAGAGCAACTCTCAGGTCCAAGATAATGATCATTCATATGAATAAAGACCTCTGGACAGACTAGACTTATAACGGTTCGGATCGGTTGCTACAGGTCGTGTAAATATAATTCTGCCTTCGAGGTTAAATCATTTACTATGGTTTAAGTTAAAAGTTCTTTCAACGGAAATCTCATGTAAAGTGGAAGTGCTTGTTCCAGAAAAAAGAAACAAGTAAAGCTGTAGAGGCCAGGCCACAGTAGGAGAGCGCCTTCTGCAAATCGTCAGTCTAACGTCGACGTTTCAAGTTAAATTATATTGAATTCGTACTATAACATGTTTAGGCCGAATCATCATTACTTTCCAGCCCAACAAAAACTTCTCATAGCGGCCCATTTGACTCTAACGCCGGATTCGAAAACTGGAGCCCTAGTTGCGACCATCTCGACGACGACGGTTTTCTCCGGCCAATCTCGTATTGTGTATCACACCTCTTGGTCAGGTAATTCTCCACTGAATCGCACTCGATTTAGTTTTAATTCGTATTTTGGTTTCGGTGTTTTTTCTGATATTAATTTGGGAGGAACTCGAGGTGATTCTAGAGGATATTTCCTTTGAAAAGGTTGTTGGAGATTTTTTTGATTATATAATTTGCTGAAGAAGAGGAGGAGAAATGGTGAGGCTTACGGCTGATTTAATTTGGAAATGTCCTCACTTTTTCAATGCTCTCAAGGAGAGGGAATTGGATCTTCGAGGTATTTTAACTCACACTGCTTATGCTTATGTATTTACCGACTTTGCGAAAAATAGTTACTTAACATTTTTGCGGTTCATGTTTTGTAGGGAACAAGATTCCTGTGATCGAAAACTTGGGTGCAACTGAGGTGAGTGCTTGCCTCAACAACTATACTTATAAGGCTTATCACAGTAGTTTTCCAACACTCATAGCGCCACATTATTATGAAATGTTGTGTATTAAAGTTTTGTTAACCAGAATAGGTTATTAAGAATCTAGACATGTCTAGTTATGTGGCTAAACTATTAGGCTGTCTTTGTTAAATATTAGCATCCATAGAGAATGGAGTCGTTGCTACATGCTACTTCCCCAGACATTTTTTCTAGAATATGTTGGTTTTGTGACACTTTTTGTTTAATGCAGGACCAATTTGACACTATTGATTTATCTGATAATGAGATTGTTAAGCTTGAAAACTTACCGCACCTCAACCGTTTGGGTACACTTCTCATAAACAACAACAGAATTACCCGTATAAATCCCAATATTGGAGGTAAAATTAAGTTTTGTTTATAGTAACCTTATGTATCATCTTTTGAGAATTAACTATGGATATCGCATTGATGTGGGGATTCAGAGTTCTTGCCAAAGCTGCACACTCTGGTTCTTACGAATAACCGGCTTGTAAATCTGGTTGAGATTGATCCTCTTGCATCCTTCCCGAAACTGCAATTTTTGAGCCTGTTGGATAACAATATTACAAAGAAGCCAAACTACCGGCTATATGTTATCCACAAGTTGAAGGCACTTCGCTTACTTGATTTCAAGAAGGTGAAAAACAAGGTGAGATGACTTGTTGGACTGTTAACATGTTTTTATTGTGTTTGGTACCGCTGACGCGTAAAATATATATAAGGTGTTATTAGAGAATTTATTATTACCCTAAGCATAGCCTGTCCCTTCATAATTTTTAACCTAAGACTGGAGCTTCCTTGTTTTCCTTGAACTTCTAAATACCAACATTTTGTAAGCTGGAGTGTGTGTCATTATTTATTATAAAGCCACAGTATGTTTGTGTATACGTATTGTATTGCTTAAGTTGTTTTTGTCTCTTTTTTGTGTTTGTTTGTAAAGGCTAGTATGTTAGCTAACGTATGGTTGCTGCAGGAGAGGATTGAAGCTGCAAACTTGTTCTCCACTAAAGAAGCTGAAGAAGAGCATAAAAGGCAATCTGATACGGTGGTGCCTGCTGAAGTTGTCCCAGTCACGGTTGAGGAGCAACAACCTCCAAAAGCAGTTGGTCCCACTCCAGAGCAGATTATAGCTATTAAGGTACTAATTTCTGAGATTTCTAGATTTCAGTCTTCTGAAAGTGAATAAATTCACGAAAGAATATTATTTTGCTGCTTCCACTCCAGTGGAGATTTCTTTCAGATTCAACCATAGCAATTTCCTTTAAAAACACCGGTAGCCTGTTAGATTACTGATGTTATATATAGGGCATAAATTTCTCCTGAGAGTCAGCTTTAAGTGTTGTAACTGTAGCCGCTTTCTTTTTCTAGGCTGCCATTCAGAACTCCCAAACTCTTGAAGAGGTTGCTAGACTCGAACAGGTACTGCCTACTGCGCATATTCTCAAGCTCAGCTATCAGTGGTTGGATCATTGGATGGAGTCAAATTCATTAAAATAAAATGTCTTGAACCTTTTTGTGATTTATGACTAGGCACTGAATTCTGGCCAACTTCCTGCGGGTTTTAATATTGATGGTGGGATTTCAAAAACCACTGGAGAAAAAGATGATGCCATGACAGAAAGTTCAAAAGATGACTCTAGTCCTATGGAACAGGTCAGGATTGTCATACATAGTAATATAATATGGCCTTCAACTTCACCTTTATAGCGCTCTGTATTTGATATTATTATATACCCTGGAATATGTTTATGATCTCATTCGGATGAAATCCTTCTTTCATAGACTATGCCATGCTGTCTTAATTTTGCCATTACTTCACTCTGACAAGAAATGCCATTTCTGCAGTAAATGGAGTGGCATATTCGCTAGCATCGTAATGCAGACCTTTGCCTTCCATACCAGTGTTCATTGTTATCTGAAGTTGTTAATGGATTCTACTTGTGGTACAACCTAGCTTAGCTTCACCATGCAGCTCAGTAGAATATTTAGGAATTTTGTGTGGTACCAATGCTAAGATTTTAACCTTTGAAATTTGAATAGATCACTAAACTAAATGTGTGCATCTTGATAGTTATTTTAAACGACAGTGAATGTATTTTACATGCAAAACAAGTATTTTGAAGACTATGTTCCCATCTTCAAGCAGTCTCAACCATGACATAAAATAGTCAATGTTATGTGCCCCAACAAAATTACAGACTTTACGGTGAAGAACTTGTTTTTCAGACATGCCAATGTTCATCAATACATGATTTTGTATTACAGCACGAATAGATTTAGTAAGATGCAATCTCGTAGAACACGAAACGACTCCTAAATACATATGCAAGACCATGTATCAAATCCATTTGCATTTAAGAAAATCGCTCAACTCTGAAAAGTGTTTTATGAACAAAACTCACAATAATTAGCAATGAAACAAATGGCATGCTAACATAAAACATGATTCTCGGGATACTCATCCAAATTAGCGAGGAGCTTTCTTCTTTCCTGCAATGGCAACACGCTTACCCTTCAACGTCCTACAATTGTTCTTGGTGCGCTGTCCCCTGCACGGCAGCCCCTGAATATGCCTGATCCCTCTGTAGCATTGAATCTCCTTCAGCCTCCTGATATTAAGCGCATTGAATCTCCTCTGCAACAATTATTATCATCAACATAAATCAAAAACCAATCACATCACTAACAACATAAATAATTATAAAGAACTAGCGAGCGGAAAATACAAGGTCTCCTTCAATCATGTACTTGGAGACTTCCTCACGAATAGTGATAAGCTCTTCTTCAGATAACTCCTTAGTAACCTTATTCTCCATCCCCAAATCTCCAAGAATTTGACGAGCTCTAGTCCTCCCAATTCCATGTACATACTGTAAAGAATACTCAATCCTCTTGTTACTCGGAATCTCAACTCCTCCAACACGCGCACATCTTATACTCAGCCTACCAACCTACAAAATTAACATTCAATTTCCAACTCAATATTTTCAATTCAAAACCCTAATCAACCATAAATAAATTCAGTACCTTTGCCGCATTTGGAACCGGAAAGGACACGATTGGTGACGGCACTTTAGAGAATCTGTTGCTGCAGATTAGAGATACAGCGGCCATAACGGGAGTCGCCAGAGCTTGCGCCATTGTTGTCGTACTACTTCGCCAAGCAGAAAATGAGAGCCAAATTGAAGACGACGTTGAAGCTTCCTTATCCTAAACCCGACCCGACTTATTGTCATCGGGTCACGAAGACAAACCCGATTAAGCAAACTACTGGGCCGGCTAATAACTGTTTGGTGTAGCCCGCTACTTGAAAGTTTTAAATACTGATTTATTTGTTAAAAGTAATGTTGAATAAGGACATGTAAATAAATGTAGGATCGTAAGATACGATTTCGATTATTGATTATTAATAATTCAACGGATGATATTTAATTTTTAAATAAACTGTCAAATTCAATCGCTAGGATTTTTTTTGGAAATCCAATCGCCAAATTTATTAAAAACCAACTTTAATCTCAGTCGTCGGATTATCAAAATCAACGATCAAGATTAAATTGTTCCGTCTCATAAAAACTTAATGTCTTTCTTGAATTTAACCCGTTAATTGCAAATCTTTGGATTCTCAATCAACAGCTGAATGTGATGGAAACTTTGTTTGAATAATAAAAATTAGAATTTTATACTTAAATTGTAGAGATAAATTCAGTTAAAGACAAGAAAACTGAAAGAGAGATAGCTGGCTGGAGAACAAAGTAGTTGATGTAAAAGTTTTGATCATCTTGCCTTTTCCATTCCTTCAAATACAAAAGGTCAAACTGAGAAGCGACGCATCGACATAAAATGTATTAGCCCTGCCTTTCCGCAAAGGGGGCGGTTATTCTAGCCGCCCCTGGACGCGGCGGGCTTAGCCGCCGAGCTACATTACTATATTCAACAAAAATCTTACCTGATTATCTTGGTGAAAAAAATTAAGTATGAATATTTTTGTGCAATAATGTGTGAAAACAATGATGGCTTCTTCTATTGATTCTCAAGTGAATTTCTACATCATCTTCATTTGATAGAAAAATCCATCTTCAAAGATGCAAAACGGTAGAAACACTTGACGAATAAATACAACTCGACTGGAACGGCCAAACATACAGACAGACCTTTAAAAGCTACAAATATCATATTTACACCCTTGTAGTAAAAATAATTATTCACTATGTATTCATTCTGATCAAATTGTTGCACGCAGATGTAATCCTCTTGATTAAAATATCAAAAGTTGATCCTTAATATCATACTTCATCTTCTCCAAATTAGGCTGCACTGCGAACTGAATCATTGGTGGTGGACCGCAAGCCATTGCTAAAACATCACTTGATCCTTCAGGAACATGTTCTCTTAATATAGTTTCATTCACGAATCCTAAGCTGTATTTCCAGTCCTCTTTTGTAGTTGTCTCGATGACATACCAGACTTTAAGTCTATGGCTATGTTCTTCTGCCCATGTATCAAGCTCTTCTCGTAGTAAAATATCTTCTTCAGTACGATTGGCATAGACGACAAACATTTCTGTATCATCCTCCGGATCTTTTAGAATGGCTTGCATGATTTGATATATAGGTGTGATACCAGTTCCACCTGCTAACATTGTTAGTTTCTTGGCATGCCTTGGTTTCCCATGCACAGTGAAGTTCCCACGTCCGGTGTACTCAATGTGCCCCAACGGCCCCTTGATGTCCAGCCTAGCTCCAATGGGTAGAGAGTCGAGATATTGTGACATCATACCTCCGTTAGGGAATCGTGGATGAACATTCTTGAAGTAAATTTTGACTACTAGGTCAAAGTATCCAACTACATCCACCGTGCTAGAGGGTGTGTAGGCTCTCATGCAGAGCTTATCATCGATTGTAGCGCAGACAAAAATGTGCTTCCCCACTGGAAGTCCAAGGACTTGATCATCAGAAGGCAGGGCAAATCTGAACAGCCTCACGTCGTGAGAGATTGATATTTTCTCAATCAGCTTGCATGGGATTTTCTCTCGTGGCACAAGTGCAATACTCCTAGTCGGTGCAACGGCTATTTCCTTGATCGGAGCCAAATGCATGATCATGTTTGAGGCTCCATGGACTGAATTGTTGGGTGAGTTATTGGTCGAACTATCTGACCCATACCCTGTTGTTATCAATTCACCAATGCGATAATCCTCAAGCAATTTCTTAGCCTTTGTTGAATGAATAGCATCAAACTCCTCAGTGCAGTCAGTGCCTGCATTAATCAAAATGCTGTCCGCCCCTCCCGGATGGTCCTGAAGAAACCTGGTGCAGTCATATATGTGGCCATGGACAATTATCCATGCAGACTCAGCTGAATTGTGTCTCTTCACTTCAGACATGGAAAATGTCTTGGATGCAGTGTTCATGAAAGGTGACGAGACACTCTTTTTCAAAGTCTGGTTAGACAGCTCTATGGCCTTCTCCAAGTACCTCTCCTTGGCCATCCATCCTCCTGGCTGGTTGCCTGGCTGTGTCGGATGCTCAAACACTATTCCAATCTCTCCCTTGTGTGGCTTGCACACATTTGTTTTCACTCTAAACCAGCAGTTGTTCATCATTCCCTGAATCAACAATTATTACACATGTAAAACAATTATTACCCAAAAAGCAATTAACACACAATCAAGTAAAATCAATTTCATCAAAATATTTTGCATATTACTGATGCAACACTATATTAGTTATTCATGATCTGTCCACATTAGGCTTAGCATGTTGCATGATGCTCTCATGATGACAATTATGTAATTAGTATTAGAATGGATAAGTTGGTGTTTGTGTTTGTTACTTACCATGAGATTCCAGATGAGTTTTTCTGGCTGTGTATTTAGGGTCTGGTCCCAAGCTCGAACCGCAATCTCCTTGGCTCCAAGCAAGTCAAGGACCTCAACCTCAAGAGACCAGAAACACCAGCACCAGTATTTGCCATACTTGTTGGGTTTCTCAGGGTGGTCCAAGGTTGTCACTTGCCACGTCTCCCCACCATCTAGTGTCACCTCCACACGCGTCACCTTCTTCCCACCGCCTACAAATTTAACTCCGCATTATTAATGTAAAATTAAAAAAATATGGTTGTTATTTTTTTCACGTCATCACTTGCTAGATTCCAAAATTAAGATGCAAGATTCCAAAAGGTAACTAAGGGGTGGGAAGTACATCTCGTGAGTTGGCTCCTTGCCTTTTGCACTTTGTGAAAGGTTCGTTAAACCGTGTTCATACAATTTATTCAAAGGAATCTTCAACCAAAAGGCATATCTCATTTTCTGTCTTTACGTGATTTCTGTGATCTACAATTATGTTGGTTTGCTGTGCAAGTACTCAAATTTCTAAGATGTTCACTACCACAGATTATCTTAATCGAACAATTTTGGGCGCCAGTAGTCATATACACACTTCTCAACATTGACTATATAATTTTCATAACATTGCAATATATATAGATTTAACAAAAAAAATATTTACCAGAATATGCGTATCCTTTAAGAGTGTAAGGCCTCTGAGTTGTCCACGAGTTGATCGGAACAATCTCCTCATGACCCGGTGTGGTGATCACAGAGTTGACATTCAGCTCGTTAATAATGTACTCCGGCTTGTACCACCATGCTGCACCAAAACATAAATTCAATACTAAATAAACACTCAATCAAGATTGATAAATTTGAAGCTGAAGTAATAAATCTACACTTACATTCAGCATTAGCGAGCTCAGCATCAATGACACTAGAAGGCAGAACTCGATTATCCCTATAATGATAATAATTATCAGACTGTTCAGTAGTCACAATAATCCTTTTCAACCACTTTACCATTCTTCCTCCAATACATCCTGGTATAATCATTCTCACCGGAAACCCATGATCAGGCGTCAAAACCTCACCATTTTGCATATATGCAATCAAAATATCTCTAGAAGGGTCCATCGCATATTCCCTACATACACTCGTTCCATACTTCGATCCTCCGCCTCCCGGCAAATCTTCCGCTCCTTCAAAACACACATTCAATCCACCTTTCTTCCCACTATAAATCCCACACCATTTCAACACATCACACAACCGAACACCACGCCAAACAGACGTCGAAACCCCGGCAGCTCCCCAGTTGAATCCTATAGTCTTCTTCACCATGTTCTGTTCTTTTCTACGGTTTCCCGCGCAAACAAGACTCACCGGAAGCTCACGGGTCGGAAATTGATTGACTAACTGATCCATTGTCAACCGGGTCGGGTTTTTAACCAATCCGACAATCTCGACCGTCCACGTGTCCCAACTTGCTTTGGGAACCGCTCCATGATTACGAACGTAATGTAACGGAACGGGTGTGATAAACCCGTGATGCATTAATCGGGTTAACGGAGCCTCCGAGTTAAACGGATGTTTACCAGTTAACCTAACCATAGATGGGTTACGTTTAATCCACGTGTCAGCTGTTCCTTCATCGCGTGGATCGAAAACGGACGGCTCTAATTCATTCACGCCTTTCCGAATAGCCTCCGACCAGACTACGAGCTTTCCTCTTCTTTATCCTCATCGTCGTCGTCTTCATCGTCGGATATGTAGACGACTTTTTTCGGGGCGGAGCGGGTGAAACCGGGTCGGGTTTTGATAGGTGAGTCGGAGCGGCGGGAGGTTGGGCTGGTTGGAATTGAGGGTTTGAAACTGCGAACGACGCCGTTTAAAGGGGTTTCGAGATGGTTATTGAATTGGCGATTTTCAACGGAAGTTGCCATTGAGTGAAGAAAATGGAATCCCTCAGCTCACTCGTAGTGTTTGGGCACTACTTTTTTATGATTTTTTTCTAGGATATTTTTGGTGTGAGATTGAAGTTGAATGGGTTTAGGGTTTTTATACTGGAAGCGTTTGCACGCTGCGGAAGTGGACAAAATTGGAGTGACGTCGTTTTGATAGTGATGCGGGATGAATCACTAAAGATGCTACAGTTTTTGTTAGCGAAATGGGATGTTGCAAATAATTTACTAAAGGTCAAAATTATGTTTAATTTAAGAGTTTATTCACGATTTTTTTTAATAAACAAACAATGACGTACAAAGACTAGAGGTCTAGCGGTCAGTCGCTCTCTTCGCAGCATCTCCACCTTGAGTATGGGACAAGTCCAAAAATATTCGTCATCTCATATGTTATTTGTATTCCAATTATTTACCAGTTGATAGTCATTTTCTAGCTTTATAGAGTATTATTATGTTAATCTTATTTTACAAGACCTAAACTTGAGTAAAGTTCTTAAAAAAAGAGGAAAAGAGAAAAATAAAAGGACACATTTTCCAACTGATGAAAAGGCAACAAATCTTTGCTTTCTACTGATTATGAATATATAACAATTTCTTTATGCCTAAACATCAAAGACAAGACTATAAGTAGAACAGTTGAGTAGTTTGAAACTAGATTCATTTAATAAATAATACATTAATAGGCAGCTAAATTATAAGCAATCATCTCTTGGTTAAATGAAAGGCCAGTAAAATACAAAAAAGTGAAATAAATTTTGGAATATCGACATGAAGCAAAGGCAATATATGCGTCATTAAATTGAATACTACTAAAAAAAGTGAACATGCACAACAAGTTTGCTTTATGCTTGCGTTGTTGTAATAAGATTGCATCAGGGGGTCAAATAGATGTTGAGGTCTAAGAGGGAATCTGTGATCGTGCCCTATACTTTTGGAAGAACAACGTGGCTTGTTGCATTAGATTAAGCATCCATAGGGAGACAAGTTGTCGAGCAATACAGCTAGCTTTTCAATCAACTCAGTGGATTAGATCACCCCCTAAACAATTAGGGGTTCATTATACATATTCTAGTGTTGACGTCCACTCATGAGTGGTTAATTTAAACCTCAGTATTCATGAATCTAATGGCTGAAAGCAGGGGCGGCTCAAGACAATATGTGGCCTGAGGCGAATTAGTTTCATGTGGCTTTGTGCTAGTTTTAAAGAAAAATTTAAGAAATTTTACATGCTTTATTTTAAAAACAAAATTTATTAAACATTTTTGTTTGACTATTGTGAGAGATTTTTTTTAAATTAAATACAAAAATTAGTGTCATCTGATTAAGCATATTATTCCGGGGTAAGAACATAAAATAATCATTGAATTGTATCTAGTCTCGACTTTACGATTTAACATTACAAAAGAATAGTAATGGTAGAAAATGGGTAAGATCAAGGAAGACCACACGTTTACGTAATAAGAGAAACATAATTTCAATCATTAATTTAAATAATTTGAAGATTGAGATAAAATAGTTTTTAATTAAATATGATGACTCGATTTGCAAAATAATATAGACAGCTGAACGGAATTTTTAGTATAAATCTCGTCCATTGAGATGATATTCATCGATTTAACATAAACTCATACTCTATTTGCTCCACTATTTATATATCACTTCCTTAATATATGTGAGATATATAATACTGAAACGGACAAAAATAATGGGAGGCAGGAAGTATGTCACTTGAACCTTTTCTTTGCAGAAAATACATATAGATATATAGATTACAGATTAGGTTCAAATGAGACATTTATATATATGTGAAACCGTAAGACACCATTTCATCCATTCATTTTATTAAATCTAACGATGAGATTTAAAACCATTTTTTCAACCGCCCCTTGCGCACACTTATCCCCCAATTTAATTAAAAAAATGAATTAATCACAACCGTTAAATTATTAAAATCAACGTTTAAGATCATATCTCAGCGTCTCACAAAATTCTTTGTTCTCACAAGAACCCAACCTTATAAACAACAAGGTATAAACTTCCCACATGAGTTTATTATATACAATTAAATCAACATTTATTTTAAAATCATAGTTATTCACTTCATATAAAACAAGATTTCAAATGCTATCTGTACATGATTTCACATTTTCATTCCATTTATCCTGTAATCAATAATAATGAATTACTGATTAATTGAAGCCTACTTAAATTATTTTGGGGCCTACTTTAAAATAAATTTGTGGCCTTATTTTTTTAATGTTTGCATGTAATTTTTTCTTGTGAAGTGTGGCCTGAGGCCTTCGCCTCAGACGCCTCACGGTAAAGCCGGCCCTGGCTGAAAGGAATCTTAACATGAAGGATGAACGTTGTAACTTAACTTTAAATGTTCTCATTTGTAGGTTTTAAGATCAGATCACCATCAACCTAACTATGAAATTTAGTTCATAAAGTGTCGAACAAAGGACAATTTTTTGTTCCACACAGGATGCACTTCAGACTCAGCTTTTCTGGCATTCACAAGGTGGTGTTCATTCAAGAGATCCATACGGACGAGAAGTAACCTCCATGCATAAGGTGGTATAGTATATAGTGTTATAGTATATACATTCAAAGAGATCAATACTGACGAGATATTACCTCCCCTGTGAGAGACCTGTCTAGATTTAGTAAGCATGCAGTCAAACATGGCGTATAAAGAATACTAGAAACTCAAAAAAGTGATGCGCTTTAAAGGACTGATGTTTAATGTTTTCCCATAAAAGGTGGCCATACCTTGCGTAGTATTAGTACATGACGCAGGAGGATTGCATAGTTCAATGTTATCGACCCTTTTGTAATTTCAGATTAACAAGGCATCTGGATCCCTTGCAGTGAAGCTATTTGCTGCAAGTGCCAAACGACGTGTTTTGACATTTTTTATTACTATATAGTTTTGGTTTGCATGGACTTTTTGAAAAATATAAATTTCTATTTCTGCATGGACTTGTATTCATTTTAAATACAATCTTTCTGTCAACGCATTTTGATGATTGAATGGCTAGATGTGTCATACACATTGAAATGTGTTTATGTTAGATATATAAGAGCTGTAAAATACATTTTGTAATCTATAATTTTAATAAAAATGTGATTAGGGTCTGATAATTATGAATGTTGTTTGGCACAAATTTCTATACTAAAGGTTGAAATGTAAAACAAGAATGCGATTAAGGTCGGTGGACAAATGTCTAAACTCGCTGTACTACACTCAAACCCCGAAACCAGACATATATTTGTTACCTAATGAGGTAAATCTGAGATCTAGAAACAAACCCAGACACAAATCCAGACTAATTTACAGTATATTATTCATCATTTTAGTTGCACTAGATCTTGGATGCCACCCTAAATTAACACTATCCATCAATCCATGCGTGTCTCAATAATCAATGAATGAAGTATTATATATGTGTGTTTGAATAAGATCCCATTTAGCATACATCAATTGTTGTGGATCCAAAACTTGTATCTAAATTATGTATTTTACGATAGATTCAACCATTTTAAATTCAATCAAATTATGTGATTTTACATATATATTTGAACAAAATTATGTAATATTCCATTTGTTGTAATTGGTTGCATGTTGCACCTTACCTTTTTTTATTATCAAGGAGATTAATTTTCATTATCGCTCAAGGAGCGGACAACCTCAAACTCAAGACGGAGATGAACTCAGAAGAGTTTGAACCACTGACCTCTACGAATATAGATCGAGTGACTGACCGTTAGACCGCTACACCTAATTTAAATCCATATGTTGATCAATTAATTATGATACTAGATAAATATCATCAAGGTTCTAAAGTTGGCAAGGGGGTTTGAATTGTGGTCAATCAAATACTCAGCACGTGATAATACGTAAAAAAGGACAATATGAATGGTAAATATAAAAGCGGTCTAGAGAAGGTTGAAGAAGAAGAAGACCATCAGAGGTTTGGGAACAAGAGCTGCATAGATGATGAGAAGTGGCGGATAGTATCACCCAATGGGCATCAAATTGAGACACGCATATGCAGCAAATCGGGCAGCTTGCGTATTGGTTGGCATGCAGTGGCGGAACTAGGGGGGCGGAGGGGGGCTGGAGCCCCGGCGAGGAATTTTTTTTTTTTATCAGGTATAATTTATCATAATTCGATTTGGAGCCCCGGGTAAAGTAATTATTTGAGCCCCGGCTGAAAAAATTATTAGAGTCCCAGTTAAAAAATTTATTTGAGTCCCCCCTAAAAAAATTATTTGAGCCCCGGCGAATATTCTATCCTCCGTCCTAAACTTTTGAGCCCCGGTGAATATTTCGTCCTGATTCCGCCACTGTTGGCATGTATGTCTGAATCTGAATGCATGCAATGAGAGGTCTAGCTAACACTGTAATAAGGTTAACAAAAAATCAAAGGGTCAAAATATAGGGCTACATTGGCTCAATAAAAAATAAAGGGTCGAGTGAAATAGGAATGCAGCTAGCTTTGCCTCTTGGTGTTGCTTTGAGTCATTGTTTGATTTCAGCTAGGCTGGTGGGACCCTCTCAAATCTTTGCCACTCTACCATCGATTTTTCTCCTCCCTCCATTTATATAAAAATTATATCTTCGTATCCAACTTTGATACTTTTAAGATACATGTAACCATTATTGTTGTGAATTTCATTAAGGAATGAAGGCTAATTAAACAAAGAAAAGTGTAAAAAAACTAATTAAATATACATTTCTATATTTTAAATATGTTGAGCTAGACGTGACAATAAATGTCTTGTAACTATGCACCATTGACAATGTCAATTGATTTACATGAAAGTAAAGTAGATCAGAACTTTTTATGGAACAATCAAACAGAGTAATGCTCTTTTGAGACTCTTACTGTTGGGTGAAATCCTGAGACCCCAATCATGGCTGTTGATTGGGTTTGCTTTTGGGGTCCGGATTGTGCCACGTGGAGGTGAGAGAACAAAAGCAACAATTTCTCTCACCTCCGATTTCAAATTTCTCACACCTCCACGTGGCACAATCCGGACCCCAAAAACAAACCCAACCAATGGCCATTATTGAGGTCTCAGGGTCTCACCCCTTAATAGGGGTCTCAAAAGAGCATTACTCCAATCAAACATGCATAGATTAGAAAACACATTTCACACTGTCACGTAACAAAGACAAATTACATTATGACACTTTTTTTGTTCTTTGGGCATATGCTGAAGAATACTCTTAAATCATTTTGCAGTGAGGCAAGCATTAGTTGAGTTGTGGCCAAGTATTCATCTTGTTATTTGGTTCATACAAACTCATTTTGTCACATAGGTAAGCTATCTAGAGAATCGCTTGATATGGAATATGCAGATAGATATTGCCATCATCGGGTGTCCGATCCTCCGTCGAGTTTAGACTAACATGCATGGCTTTAGGAAGAGCTGGATCGATCTTGTATTATAAATGAATATCATCCACAGAGTTAATTAGCTAGCTAGTAGCTCAATATCTTTTAAATATTTCCCATATAATTTAAAAAAAAACACAGTTGTATTTCAAAGACCAAACGATCAACAACCTCATGTTGTTCCAAGTGAAAAGGACAGCAATGGTGACTTTTGGAAGGAGGTTGTACTTTTGGGGGGTGTGGCACGAGTTGGGGTTTCAAAAGGGTGCATCAGTGCATGGACCTTTGTAAATGAGTCACATAAAGGGATGTAAAAGGCCATTTTAACACTGCAATGTTTTTTTATGAGTTGGGGCGAGATTTGTTGCATTGGAGAATATCCTCGTGCTGGTTTTGTCTGCTTTTGTTGTCGTTTTCTCATGCATCATGTGGTGATTTTTTTTATTAACATGAGATATTTGTGTTTAGGAACGATTGATCTTACACAGGGCATGCCATTTAGAAGATGTTTAGTAGATATTTATGCCGGTTTGGGTTACGTTTCATTTCATGTCCAAAACCGGGCCTCGGAATGAGCTGGGCTTGGTTGGGCTGGCAGGCGTGTGATTATGCCCAAAAAGAAATGGGCCCAATATTCATATTAAGTACTTGGAAAGCTTAAAGAAAGTAGTAACCGAATTCAGAATCCAAAAAACAACGGCAAACACCAAAACGTCGCCGTCTAGCGAGATTGTTACCCTTTCGGCTGCACTTGGCCACTTGCCCCATCTCCTTCAACTATTTAAGATGACACAGTTTGAAATTGGTCTTATATAAGTGAGTATTTTTGTTGAATGTATTGTGCATAAAACATCACATATTTTTTTATTAATTCTCAAATATGAATCGATACGTAAAACCTAGCTAATTAGTTGTTATAAAAATGTGGTCAAACAGTTTGACTTGTGATGTCAGACACCAAACTGCCAAAACCATGGTTAGTTGGTTACATGACAGTCTTGGCTGGAGCTGCTAGTTAATGAACTGCATCAGCCATCAGGCCTGTCAGAGACTAGATGAATCTATTTGTTTCTACGAAAATGGTATATTAAATAAGCCTTAATGTATGACTTTTCAAGTCAATACATCAGATATGAATACATCTATGGATCATTAACAATGAAGCCTTGTGTGAGTGTTCATTGGGAGGATGATGATTGAATTGGAACATGAACCTGTTGAATCTGCAAACCCTTTAATGCAACACCACCGGATCTCCTCTTCCACAAGCTGTTGTTCTTGTTATTGTCAACTTCATACACTTGACCATCCTTTAGTGATGATCTTGATGCTGACGAGGCCTTCTTCTTTATAACCACCGGCAAAGGAGGGTCTAGATCTGCCACATTTATTGGACTCCCAAAACATATAACAGCCACATTATCGTCACATGATCTGTGCCTCTCACCATTACTAATTTGCTGTTTTCTTCTAGAAATGGTGGTTGTAGCAGTTGTTTTAATCTTCTTGGTAGCTTTTGATGATAGTACTGCTGATGGAGTTGTCAAAAGAATCTTGCTAGAGAAGAGTCTCAAGAGCTTTGAGTAGCTGAAGTTGCTGCTGCTGCCTTGACTAACTTCAGTTTTAGGGTTGTTGGTAGTGTAGGACGTTATGCTGCTGGTTGGAAACACCATGGCCCCTAACTTGTAGTTTTTATGCTGTTGGTCTTTATTCTTGACCTGACCCATGCAACCTACTTTGGGAGATAAAGATGGATCCTCCGACCGCCAGCCGGAGGAGGATTGGTCCTTGTTGAAAGGATTTGGGACAAGAACATCCTTTATCATGGATGGCTTTGAACACAACATTGGCAAGAAGGTTCCTATATGTTGCAGATGATGGTAATGTTGTTGATGCTTATTGTGTTCACTCCCCATCTTCTTTTGCCTCTACAAGAGAACAGTGTATATAGAGGAAGAGGTAGATTTGTAGAAGATAGTAAGAGAGAGAGAGAGGTTGTGAATAGAGGTTGTTGAGAGGCTCCAAAACAGAAATAAATAAAGTTCACCCAAAATCCTGCTATGTAAATAAATGTAGTGTTGAATCACATTTATACTACTCCACAATTGAGTTTGAAACAGCGTACAAAATATAGAAGGGGTTGTTGAAATGTTACAACTTATAATATCTCGAGCAATAAAGCAAGCTTGACGCATTGAGCTTGTCAAAATGATATAATCTAATTATTAAACTAATCTAGAGTTATTACACATGTTTATTTTAATTTATTGTAATGAGCAATGGATTGGAGACTCGATAAAAAGCTAAATAGTTAGACACGCTCCAGGAGACAAAGGTCTCTTTAGGTGACATTATTATACTGGAGTCAATCAAGCACCTTATGACTAATTCATTGTCAAAGACTCAAACGCATTAGCTTCGGCATTTGAATGCGAGTGGCAGCTAGGCCTTAATATTGGCTCGGTAGGGTCGGTCCGGAACCCTATTTTGAAAGCTTCGGATGGGTTCGTAGTAAGTTTACATATATTTTTTATATATTAAGATTGGGTAGGACTGAACTTTACCCAATTTATAAGACCCTATAAAGTCTTAAACACCATTATTACCGATTAAGCCCGGCCTTCGTTTGAAATCTCTTTTGATGATATATTTGGTTGATGGGGTTAGGTTCGGGTTTGGTCGTTGTCATACACGACATATAAAAACGGTCCATGTGATCTAAATCGGTTTAACGTCTCTTTGATATTGACCATGCACACGCCTTGACCAACATGTCATGCCAGCCATCACGTGCCATGCACGCGGAGCTCGGTGAAGCTACTCAGCGAAAATCTCTTGAACAGCAACATCGACAGCAACATCGACAGCAACAATGTGATTCCAAATAGGTTGTAAATGTGGAGTAGAATATTAGGATAAGTTAGAATTTATTATTTACACATTTAATTAGATTAGTATTAATTATTTTATTTTTAGCATACACTATATTTAATCTTGTACATGTTATATAAACAGGACTGATATACATGTAATAGTGTTGAGAGATGAATGTATCATCCACCATGGGTTTGAGATGAGTATTACCCTCACCCATTTATCAATAGAAGATGATTGTTCCTTCTATATTTCTTCAGTAAATACACATAGACTGGTAACAAAAATCAGCTGACGCTCATATATAACAAAGATTGTTGTCTCTACATACTTTGTCCGCAACCAAAGTGCGGAGATTTAAGTTCTTGAAACTGTCTACAAAAGAGACGATCATATAGAAGATGCACATTGATGTGGTTGAGTGCGAAGAGTTTAACCAATGAGTTACTTCAAAGGATGCCATCGTTACGCTCCCTAAGATGGATGTAACAGATGCTTTGTTCCGCCTAGCATCCATCCACGCATATAGTTGTTGATTAAATTGATCAATGCTAACCTTTTTTTAGTAAAGTAGGCCAAGAAAAAGGCACCAGAGATGCTATTGTATTGAACTTATCTTAAGGCTCCCCATACAGCTGAGTCACCTTCGCCACAACTTTCATGAACAAACTTAATCCTGTCCACTGATTTGCAAATTCCACTACAGCTCCAATCAAAAGATGCAATGCAGACGTTACCGGCTTGCGCTTTCCATTCACAATCTGATCACGAAACCCAATTTCACGATCTAAGGTCAGAAAGTTCCACATACATTCAAAGGGAAAACAGAAACCAAAACATTCTCCATATCAGTGCAACTTAACATGACTAAAAATCACATATGTTGTTGGGACATGAACGTAAATAAATTGGTAGGTGAACTGAGACAGGAAATAAATGCCTGAAACAACTTAAAATGCAAATAGAGTCAAACATAAATGCATTAACTGCAAGTTTTTTTGCTTCATTATTTTACCTGGTGGAGTCCCACAACACATATTGCGCTCATCAATGTGCTCAACTTCAAGGCCAATAAACCATGACCCGAGTGATACGTCTTCATTTGCGTACTTGTGTAATATGGGCCTGCAACATTACTCAGATATGTCAGATACCAACCTTGAAAATCTGTCAGGAGCCTTAAAACGTAATAACATTGTAGAAACAGCCAATTATATAGCTGCCATTTTCAGACAGAAAGTTCCATTCTAAGCCAAAAAATTGTTGGTTTCTTAAATTTGATCATTAGGCTTCTTTGGGCAAAATTTATGCACTATTAGCCCCATAGAGGATAAGGTAGAATCTTTGATTATGGTTGTTAAAGTATCACTGAGCTGGGGGTTTGCTGGCTGGCGAACAATAGGATAGCGAAAAAACACGAATGGGAAAAGACTATGAATCTATAGATGAGATGCAAAAAGATGAATAAGTAATCAACTTTAGTCTAATTCAACCTATGAAAATTATAAATGCCGTAAAAACATGAGTACTGAAGCCCATTAGGTCGTTTTCTTTTGAACTATTGACAACTACATTCAAAAACAGCCTAGTGGGGGATAGATCCACAAATAATGTTGATGCTTTTTGCTACTTCAGGCATATGTACATAATGACCCCTTAATCTAAAGATCCATGAAGTTTCAACTGGGAAACATGTAAACCAAAATCTTACTGGTTAATTGAGATGTAGGTGGCTAAGTCCTTCGAGATTGCATAAATCTGTCCGGTAGCATGACGGAAATACTTGTTCCCATCTTCACCAAACTTCCAGTACTCTGGCTCATGGTATTTGACGTTCCTATATCATGAGTATTTAAAGAACTTAATCTCAAGAAAAGAGCAGGGAACGGCTATGTACAAAAAAGATAGGCCTGTAAACCATACTTTTGGGCAAGAACTGGTCCAGACTTCATGCATCCAATGTATACCCTTGGTTTTGTGCGATGGCGAGCCAGAGTAGTTGCTAACATACCTACAAATGAAGCACGAGCCCAAATTCAGCTGAGGGCGAAATGAATGACTTCATGTTATTGTTTCAATGAAAATAAGTACACTCATTCAAATTTGGGCATACCTAGATTGACATGGACATCGTCATCCACTTTGATGTAGAAATCTGCATCCCACTGAGCAACAGCAGTGGAGAAGAAGATTTTTGTTTTCGCTGATAGTTCATGGTACCCTTCGACATGTTCCTATACGATAGAATCTTAGCTAGGAATGATATCCCAAGTAAAATAAATAAAAATACAGACACAATAATGATGCTCCCTTACTAGTCTGAGAAAATCTTTATGCTGAGCTTCTTCCGAATCAATTGCCCGATCTAAAATGCTATTTGAGGTTGCGCTAAAAAATAATCAAGAACAACAATCAGTTCACAGTCAAAAGAAATGAAATCCTTAAGTCTACACACCATATTTTCAAGTGACATTACAAAACTACATTACAATCCATAGCGAGTGAAAGTTGTTATACCTGTGGCCAATCATGAATCGAATCACGATCCCCTTTTCCCTTTCTAGCTGAACAAGTTTCTCCCCTACACAACAAACAGATCGCCGACCATGATATAGTAATCTGGTTTTTCAAAGAAAGATATGTCCAAACTAGATAAACTTTAACCTTGAGGCATCCATGTCTCTCTAATGGAATCACGTCTCCTTCTGCTACTAAACGCTGTATTGATACCAATAACAATAAAAGCCTTCTTTGGCTTGCTATCATTAACCACACTGCCACCATCACCTCCAGCAGTCAACTCTCGGGAACTACGCGATGCTGCCAATTCCATCTGAAGCATTTCGATAGTCTTGTCTAGAGATCTGATACAATTCATAACATCCCCGACAATGAATAAAAACTCAACAAATTAACTAAAACCGCAAAACACAAATCCTCATGTACTCACTCTATTGCTTCATGCGTTTTATGCACTTCATCCATCACATTCTTTTCCTTTCCGACTTTCTGGAAAATGAAAAAAATCAAAACTTTCACAAACCCAATAAATTACTAGAGAATCTAAATGTCACAAGACAGATTTTAACCATAAAAAGAAACAAATTTCAGACACAAAATCTAACATACACTTACCTTGTTAGTCTCGCAGTCACTGGACAACGCTTGTGACTCCTGTCCACGCCTTTGCCTTGAAACCAGCTCAGCAGCCTCCGGCAACGGCCACGATCTGCTAGAAACCAAATCAAACCACAACACATCACTAAAAAGGAGCAACCTTTACCATTCAAAATCCAAAATCTCAGATACCCAAATCCCAAAAGCCCCTAAATTCAAATCAAAGTGGATCAAAAGAAGTAAAAAGTCAAGGTACCGGGTGGTGAAGAGGATGCCGGCAACGAAACAGAAGAAACAGACGACAGGGATCCATTTGATGGAGATTTTGTGGGGAGTAGTGCGAGCCTTGGACATTGTAAGATTGGAGCTTTATTGAGCGAAGAGATCGGAGGAATATTTATATCGAATGATTTATTCCATTGTTTTTTTGAGTTCATTTAATTTGAATCGGACTTTTCTCAGTAGGTCGGAAATGCCTCCCCCGTTTTGACGGCCAGGTGTCGGATCTCTATCAGTCTATCACCCGTGACGCAACCCCTTCACTTTATCTTTTTACGCCTTTTTAATAAAAATTATTTTATTACTTTTTCTTTTGTTGGGTAAGGAAATAGGATAACTTACAAATTTACGGTTGAAATGATATACTTTCGTGATACATAAGAATATAGGATTCTCACTTTTTGTAGGATGTGTCCGTCATTGGTTGAGATTGTGTCGTACCATCTTATGAACCCTTTAATATTTTCCGTACATACATTTTATAAACACTTATCAAAACATTCTTAGGCATTTGAAATGGCAAAAATGGCATATTTTACTTTTTGGTTAATTTCCACAACACAGCCATATTTTTATTTGAATGTGGTTCAAACTTTTTTAAAGACAAATAGGAAAATAACTTAAAATATTTAAATAAAGAATATATAGAATAAATGCCATGATGATTTGAGATATGCTATTAAATTCGCATAACAAATCCATGTTGATGCATTACTTTATAAACATATACTTGAAAATGATGACCAGTCACGTTCGATTCAATTTAGTGTACAAAAATGGAACCAAATCATTGAAATATGTAGTCTAGAATTCTTGGTGTGCTAGAGACGTGCCGAATGATGTTGGCCGAGTGCATGAGCAGCTCATCCATGAACATTTCATTTAATCCGAGTAGAAGCAGATCGATACGGTATTGGGGGCCCGAGCCTGATTTCATTTGGGCCTATGCTCTTTATGTCTGATGCTAATAGAGCTGACCCAACTTGGTTTTCTTGGGGAAGAGACATGTCAGTTTCATGATGAGTGGAAGTCAAAAAACAAATAAGATGATCTCTTTTTCTTGATCTCCAAACATATCTACTTTCATCACAACAATGATGAATGATCTCTCACTATCTTTCTTCACAGCTTCCTTAACAGAGTAACGTTCAATTACGACCTTCTCTTAGGTTGCGATTCTGTTGCTTCTTAGGTAGTGTTCCCTGCGATTCTCTTATTCGACTGTTGGATCAAGTGATTCCTAGAATCCCCTTATTCAAAATCCAATGGTCCCGAATTCACCCTTTTGCATTTTTCCGTTTAGTGTATGTTTTTTTGTCGTTTTGTAGATGCACATATACATTTTTTAATGTGCATATAGTTAATTTAAAAGTATAAATAATTGAAATGACAAATATGTGTGTGCAATGAGGTCGCAAAAGAACCGAACCCTTCTTAACAAACCTACTTTCATCGTTCTCTTCTTTCTAAAATCTGACTTTCACTTTTGATGTCGACTGAGTGATATGCAATTAACCATGCACATCATTTCACCCATTTGAAAACATTAGATGAAAAAATGACACACCCCCACTTATACTCATCATGAAAATCAACACAATCATAAACTATCATTTCATATACAAGTTTCCATTTTTCAAATACCAAAACAACCTTATTTCCAACAAGTAACAACAATGGAATACTTGTTTTCCAATAGTGTCATTGTCTACCAAATCAGTGTGCTCAAATTCGGAATATGTATACGGAACCGTAGCTGGCAATTGCTGGATATGGATGTATACAGGAAAGAGTTGTGTGCTTAGATGATTGAATTGAATCCTTCCTTGCTTACAAGAATGAATCACATTCTTATCTTTTCATACTCCCTTTTAACATCTTTTCCCCCACCACCATTCAAAATTAAAATTAGTCCACCATTTTGTGTTCATCTACCAAACAACAAAACACAAAAATTAAGTATAATTTATTGGTTCTATTTCGATATTCGATCATTTTTAATTCAGTTCGATTCAGTTCAGTTCGATTCGACTCAGTTCGATTCGACTCAGTTCGACGATAAAAAGAAGCCTGAACATAAATTTAGAGTGTTTTTTTAAGTCTATATGTGACTGCAGAGGTCTAAGAGTAACTTCCTACCGTCAACAATTTCATCAAAGAAATCATCAAGCTGGCTAACAATGTTTTCAGCTCCATTCCTTAAATTACCAAAATACCCTCGCAAATTCTCAACTCTAACCCTCACAACCTCCTCCTCTCCACCTATCTCAATCGCCGACTTCAGCTCCTCCACTCCCATCTTCGCCTGTCGAAACTCGCTCATTAGAATACCCCGCGATCTACCCTCCATCTCATCCGAAACTCTCTGTTGTAACCTCGTTGTGGAACTCATCAAACCCGACCCGTAGAACACGCAAGCGTCGTAACCGTAACCACCGGACAATCGGATCTTATTGGGTGGATTAAGCCGCTGAAGAGGATGGTGAGAAGAAGGTAACTGACTTTCCGCATAGCGTAGAGCACTCCGCGGAAGCCGTTGAATCCGTTGAGCTGCTTTGATTCAAATGAAACGGTGTCGTTGAGTGAGAGAACAGAGTGTGCTCTGTTCTCCATCAATGCTCTGTTTTCTTCCTCCAGACCCATCGCCTCCCTTCTGCATACCGATATCGCTCTAATCACCTATTTAATCGCAAACACATTAATCAAACAACAAATTCACGAAATGGGTACTCGAAAAAATCCACTTTTCACATTGAGAGATCTAAGTTCGATAAAGTGCTCTGTTTTAGTTTTACCTGACGGGAGACTTGTGAAGTATTGATCCGACGATGAGAATCAAAAATCGCAACAAGGTTGAATCCAGCAGAGCAGAAACTATCCATTCCAGAAACCCCAGCTTTCAAAAGATGGGAAGCGTCCCAAAGTCTGGAGCTTTCATCCATGTACTCATCGAGCCATTTTTCACCTGGTGGAAGATGAAGCTTCTGTACGAGAAGAGTGAGGTGGGAGTGGGAGGATCGGAGTAGGGAGAGGGATCGTTGGAGGAAGGGAATGGACATGAAGGTGGTGGTGGAGAGGTAGTGGCGATCGAGGTCGTCGATTCCTCTAGTGAGGAAAGTGTAGAAGCCGTTTACGGAAGAATGATCGTCCATTCCTGAGTTGAGGAAAACAGGGGAGGAGGGATTTAAGGTGAAGTGTGGTTTTGGGTTTTTATAAAAAAAATGAAATTGATTTAGTGACAAAAAGAGGGTTTAGAGAATGATGTTGTTCCTCGCGATGAGTCGGTGTTTGAAAGATTTTTTATTTTTTTGAGATTGGGAAATATTATTTTCTGCAGGGTGATTCTTCTTAAATTTAATGTTGATACTAATAATCGTCAATTTCAATCATCTCAAAAACTTTTTTTTTGATAATTAAATTAATCAAATCAATCTTTCGTCTCAAAAACTACATGTTTCCTTGTCATGTGAGAAATTTTATGCACTACCGAACTCTCAGAATGCAACATCCGGGTCATAGGAATGAATGTGTGACAAGTAAGGATAATTATGTCATTTTAATGGCGGTTGAGAATTAAGAAGAATTATGACTATACAAAGTTAATTATGATAAGCTAGCGTGCAACTCGTAATAAATTGCAATTATATACTGAACAAATCTTCAGTTTGATATAAAAACCAGTTTACAAGTGAAGATTCAAAATTCATTATATATTTAACAATCACATCTTAATTAGTCAATAAACTTTACATATTATTCAACAATATACGTTCCTTATAAACAGAACTAGAGCTTGAGGAGAGTTATATGGTTAAATCTTTCTTTGTATCAAGACCTAAACAAATGTAAATAGAAGTTGTGCAAAGTTTTAGGGTGCAAAAGTTTAGGGTTTGCAAGTCATATAATTTTGAATCTCCTCAAGCCTCCGGTGAAATAAATATATAAACTTCTTTGTGTGATATCGATAAATAAAAATATATAGAAAGAGAGTTGAGCATGCATGAAAACATACAATCAAATTTACTGATTGATTAGGCCACTTGAGAACTCATGCCTAACCACGAATTAGTGATTGTATTAGTCGAAAGAAGAGCTCCTAGTAGCCATCATTTTAGCTACTGTCTTTCAGTTTTCACTTAAACTAGTTTTTTGATGCACATTTATGTGCATACTGATTTTAATATATTACGATTCATCTTTATTTTCTATATTTATTCCTTAATATGTTATTCAAATAAGTAATAAAATAATTATAAAATAAAGTAAATATAAAAGAAGTAAGGGGTAAAATGAGAAAGAGATTTGTGAATTCAAATAACTGTTAATAAAGCTCCTTACGCGAGATTATGTATCATTAAATTAATTTATTCTTTATTATATTACCGATGATTCACTAGTTTCAATGATTTTATGCAGCGGCCATCTAACACTAAGTGGTTGGAATTATTTAATTATCAGTGTGATTTGATATAATAATGTGGGTGACGGAAAGGGAGGGTGCTCGTGGGTTTTTGAAGAATGTGACACTTTTAGAGGATGTTGGTCTTTAAGATCTTACGGAAAGCGAACAAGAACAATTGTTTAATCGTCTTCATTTTGAATGTAATAATGTAAACCCTAACCCTACCCATCATTAGCAATGAGATTTTCAAAATCCAAATTAAGATTGTGTTTCACAGTTTGATAAATTTTGATCTTTTTCTTATTAACTGTTTTTTTTGAAGTCACATTAAATTTTTTCAAAATATCCCTACATGAGTTAAGTTTCAGGGAAACAAAGATATTTTCTGAGACGGTGGGACGTGATTATAACCATTGATTTTGATGAATTTAATGGTTATGATTAAATTTGAGTTGTAATTAAATTAGGAAACATATATGCGCAAAACACGGGAGCAGTTGAGAATAGTGGGTTTTTCAGATTTAATCTTGTCCATTAAAAAAATTAAATAAGGAACAAGATGATGTCTCTATGTCCTACGCATATCTAGTTGTCCTCCTTGAACCTTTTTCATCCCTACTTAATTCTATAATTACTATATTGTAATTTATGTAATTGGATTATAATTAATTTGTTTAAAATACTTTAAATATATTGTTCACAAACTATACTGTGCAAAAAGTACTAGTTATTTTTAAATTCTAAACAAATAACCAAAGGGTAATGTTCATACTTTTTTCATTTAGGTAAGTTCGATTATCGCAAGGACGTTAACTCGTTCAAATGATATTTAGTTTTTTGATTATGTACCCTAAACAGTGTTATTTTATGATACTAATCTCGTTAATAATGCACAATTTTTGTAATGTTGTAAAGAGATGAGTGACTGAAAGCAAAATAATATTACTTAAATAATTTCGATGTGTCCCATCCCATGATCACTTGCTCTCATTTAACTTCTTGTTCCCAGCCAAATTTTATACTAAATTGGGATATTGTCATGTAATTTATTGTATGATGTGAAGCCTAAATTATTTAAAAATTCATGTAGTGATTAATTTGTTGCACTGTTAATGGCTCTTTAGATTTAGTTGATCCGCAGAAAGACCCTACTCTATAAGTTCCTCTAGTTCTGTTTCCTTCCTCAAAATGGATTCTGGTGCTGGCTAGATCTCTTCACAATCCCTCACTTTCATTGCATTTCACTGTGCTACAACATCTCAATAATATATATTTTATTGTTGGGGTGTCGTTCTTGTCTTAATTAAGTAATTAACAGTGCAACACGCATACAATTAGCTATAAGTTTTTTTAATGATATTGAATTTTATCAATCTACAAACTGTTCCATATGAAACACGCATATAATATGACACACAAATGAAGACAATAAAAACCCTAGGAAAAATATTTAATTTCTTCACTCATTAACGATGACACACGTATGGTTGCATAAATTTATCTTGATTAAATTGAATGGTTAGTAGTGTGGGGAAGTGTCCAATGACTGTAACAAGATTTGGCTTCACAACCAACAAGATATCATCTACTTTATGTTACGATCATTAGATCATATGCGTGATTGAGTTAGGCTATGATTTGTATATCGATCATCTAAATCGGTCATGAAAGAATGTTATTAATAGTAAACTTTACTAATAAGAGCAAAGTCATTTCTAAAAACAAGTAAGAGATAGATTGATGCTTGATGATGGAAGTCTGTGCTTAATTAGTTTCATTCTATAATGAGATGGATACAACTGGAGGCCTTTGATGCATGCATGGTCCTTGTTAGAGGCTCTTATCCGGCACAACAAATCTGTAACACTGCCTTTAATTGTTAAGACCTATTTATTTCTCATGGAATAAATGTCTAGCTATTTTGAGCTTCTTTGCCGTGGCACTATCATGAATTGATTTCAGGGTAGCTAGAAGTAGGGTTTCATGAATTTTGGGGTGTATGAATTGTGGTTTTTGGCTCCAAGACATTTTCTTTTTTTGAGAAAGATAACTAGGGATTTTGGGGTTATTAGTCGATTGTGGTCTTCCGAACTGCTTTATCCCATGGTTTGATTAAAACCGCCAATGAATGTATTCATTTATTTTGAAAAAGCTAAACAGTCAAATATATGTGATGCATCAAAGAGTTGATAGTAGTGATCATTAGCTAAACAATAATCTTTTTTATTCCATATCTTGTTGGGATCTATGATCTATATGTAATGGATCTGGATCAGGTGCAGTGCAGCTATTTTTTGCGAGCATCAAAACGAACACTTTGATATTATTTATTATAATCCTATGTAGTTTTGGATAAACCCTTTCTCAAAACTATGTAATTTTGGTTCGTTACAGATTACTGTTGCAAGATATGTAATACTATTTCAAATTGTTAGTTGAATAAAAAGTTGTTGATTTATTGTATAAAGATCTCACAAGACACAAGACTTGTATTAACACTGTGCACACTTTCCTTATTATATTCCCCCACTAGAAGCAGCATAATCTCACTTTAAGCATTCCATGCCACTATGTGTACCCCTTTCAGTGTTCTCCTCCCCTAAATGAGGGAGTTTCTTAAGCTGTACGGAGTACAACTGTATTGTTGCAATTATAGTTCAAGCATCTTAACAATTCATTTAAGGGAAAATAGAAAAACAAGGAAAGGTAAGGAATTGGTTGGCTCTGAGATACAAAAGGTGACCTATAAGCTAAAGTCACGTAGGGTGTTTACTTATGTTGAGAAAGTATCATGTGGAACCGCCACTTTTTTATGGATCTATGGATCCCTCTTTGCATCCGTTGATTGCATTTACTGTTTGCATTTTGGACGCACCAGATTGTGCCAGCGCATTAATGAGCATGTGCAACTCACGTATGCATTTGTCATGTGCATTTCACGTGTGCATTTCAAAAATGCAAACACGTGGCACAATCTGGTGCACACAAAAAATGCAATCAACGGTGATGAAGGGAATCCATAGATCCATAGAAAGGTGGGAGTTCCACATGATACTTCCCCTACTTATGTTTCCCTTATATGATCATCTCTTTATAGTTCATATTGTCTTTATACTTATAGTTCAATTTCTTATATTTAAAATAATATAGTTTTACTAAAATCTTAATTACAAATTTATGAACTCTTCATTATACGACACAAACATGTTCGTGAGTCCAGATCCGTATTCATGCAGTGCAATTATTTGCTGCGAGTATCGAAACAACATCATTTTGATTAGTTTTAGAATAATCCTACGTAATTTTAGATAAATCTTTAAACAAAACTATTTAATTTTGGGTGCCTCTAAATTGTTACTGCAGCAACGGTGGATCTCATTCCCTTGAGTCCTTCCACAAACTTTTGTGGGTTTAGTTGTTTACATACTATCTAAATGGGCCGGCCCTTTCTGACGGTTCGTAGGATAAGATCTGTACACTCAAGGCCCAACACTACCCAATGGGCTGGTTCTTCCATCTTCTCATGAAACGTAAGTTTACATCATCAGTTCATACAACCAAAATAAATGCTATAAAAAATGCTTTCAAAAAAACAACAAAAAAGTATAACAAAACTAGCTTGATTTTTGATCGTGAATGTTCTATGTTGTATATGTACATACAAACCTTACCACAACAATACTACAAAACAAGCCGGTCCGGTCGGACACAGACAGACGACACAGATAACATTACATAGCCATAGCCTGCAGGAGCTAACAAGTTTCGAGTTGCCTAGCAGCCCAAAGGGAACTAAGAGCACGAAAACGTTGGAAATACTCCCCTAAGGCTAGTAATCCACGAGCTGCTTGACGAGTTGTCAGGATCCTCGACATGTGTTGCAGTGTTTGTTGTCTTAAATGATCCGCCTGTTTCATTCCAAACACAAACACTCCTTAGCACAAGCAAATGATCAAGACTGAAGAGGATACTTACAGAGGATTTAATTTGTACCTGGCTCACAAAATTCTCTAGTGCGTCGAGCTTTTCGATTTCACATGCCATTTGAGACAAGTAACATCCTTCACCAACTGGTTGAGATGCAATGCTATGTGATAGATTTTGCTGAAGTCTGTCAATACCTTGCGAAAGCGCGTCTTCCGCCTGTTGAGACGATTGTCGTAGCTTCGAGATACTTAAATGCTGCAGATTACTTAACGGTTCGATTTGTGGCAGAAGAACCTTCATACATTATACAAATTCAAACACTCTTCCATATCAAAAAAATCATATGTAACAAAACATTGAACTTACATTTAACAGCTCTGACGGACGAAACCCTCCTATCCACAAGAAGAACCGTTCTGCTGGTGTCCTCCACATGCCGGACATCAAGTAGAAAACATCAGACTTTGCAGCTTCACCTTTCATATGAAAAAGCTTGTTGTAGTGACTCAAGACATTGTCTATAAGTATCTTTAACTCTGCATCTGTAATTGTCTGAGCTTGCAATGCAATTCTAAGTTCCGAACTTTGCTCATGCTGTTCTTCCACCCATTGCGCATATTCCATTTCGAATGTAATGATCCCTATGCATAACAAACACAGAACCTTAAACACTTGTAAAAAGCAAAAATTGGTATTGAACTGTTTCGATTTGTACTAGAAGTCTTGAACATACCTGCATTTACAGTTCCGCCGAAAAGGCCTACATGACTAGAATCTAATGCACTACCTATGTATCCACTCTGCAGTAAGGCAACCTGTATACTCATCAGTAAGGTAAAAGCTCGATAATAGATTTATAAGGAGTTTAACTGGAGAATGCGGAAATATTACCTGGCTTCTAGCCCTCTGAAGCTCCTGCTCTAACTGTGACAGCTTTACTTGGCTTGATTCTAGTTGCTGAACATAAACCTAAGAAGTAGTAATCATAAAATTGTTGTTACAAGATTTTTTTACATGTTTAAATGTAAAAGAGTTCTGTTAAATGATAAAAAGTCCAAGAAGTGTCAAAAGAGTTTCATACCTTTTTCCGCAAGCGGCTTTTACGTGCAGCCTCACGGTTTTGCGCCAAGCGCCTTTGAATCTGGAGGTACGGAAAAAAGCACATAAGAACAGAAAAAATGATGGCAAATTTACGGTTTTTTTTCAAAGATAATGGCGATAAGTACCTTCTCAGGAGGCCTGTTGGTTTCATAATTGGTTCTCAAATTCTCTAATGATTCTCTAGGGCTGTATTCTCCCTGAGATATTTACAAAAAAATCTTTAAGAGTTGGGAAGAGATCAGACAACTCATGTGGAGTTTCTTGACGTTTTTTTTAAAACTGCAAACCTTCATTTTGTTGTCTGGTGTTGGATCTGCCATTGTTGTATTAATATTTGTGTGAGGCCTGAAGGTGTCTTTCCACATATTCATCTGGTGATGAGGATCATAAATTCCCATTGATCTTCTTGACGTAGCAAATTCAGTAGACGTCGAGCTCATATCAAACACACTGTAACAATTTAAGCCAAATGTTTCAGTAAGAAATGAGAAATCAACATAAGAAAATCTGAGCTATAATTAAGTAGAGATCTTGTCAAACCCTGATGAAGATCATCAGTTTATAACTTCAAACTCAAGTACAAGTACCATAAAAAGAGCCATTTGAATCGAAGAAATTACAGTAGCCTCAGAAATGCTCACCTGCAGGCCGGGCATGAAATATTAAGTACAGCAGCCTCAGAAAAACCTCAAACTAACACAACCTAAGGAACAACTGATCAAAACTTGCACCTTTCACACAAATATCAAATACCCTCCAACTTAAATACTCAAAAAACCGAAAAAAGGTAGCAAGATAGCCTAAATATCTCGTTGGATCTAAACTCCGACGACTCTCAAATTTTCATTGATTCCTCCTGAAGGGAATCAAATGCTCAGATTCCTGAAGAGAGAAATAAAACTTCATATCAGCAAGGTATATAAATAAAAATCAGTGACTATATTCTCCCTCGGTCGTTTTCTTAGTATTAAACTTTAAAATCGGACAACGAAGGACTACAGTAAACCTTCAGTGTCATGTAGTGAGTGCATCTCTGATTAAAACTTCTTTAAATCCTGATGTGCCAAAAAAGAAAAGAAAAAAGATTGATCAAATGCGCAACAGGTCACACACTTGTTGATTCAGCCTCTGCACTGCTTTCACACTTTACTTAAGATTATTTTTGTAATTTGTAATGTAAGAAAATTTCTTAGTTACTTTGTTAGTAGCAAGACTCTACACCTTAGGCATGTAGCTGAGATATGTTCTCTTGCATCTTATACTTTCATCTGCTCTAAGATGGTTTCAAGTTACCACAGGCTGCTTTGCTGCTGCTACTACATCTGAGTCTGAGATTCCTCCTCAGCCTTGCGATGAGTTGTAGGAGCTTACGTGTTGTATCGGGAGATGTGTAGCGATGATCTTATTGGTGTGTGCCACTTTTCCTTGTCTTTTCTAATGTCAGCATTATATAGTAATACCAGCACAACTTAACATTGAAGATATCTGTTTTTTCACTTTCTTCTAGCTTTCATTTTCAACCATGTTTTTTTTCTTTTCTTGCAGAAATTGTGTATACCATTTTCCATTTATTTAAATTAATTGTAGTCTTCTTTTTCTTGAAGATTACATGCATAGAAAAATATATTGTATTTAGGATGAGTTAAACTAGTTGTTCCTTTGAGCCTTGTAAACTGCAAAGATTATGGTTATGGCTTTAGGGTACACACTAATCACCATGAGGTTTATCTCCATAAAGATATGGAGATTATGGTTCATAATCTTGATCACCCACTAGCCACTAATATAACCATTGAAATGGCTGGTCCATACACATACATCATGTGTGTAAAGGAAGAGAAGAACCATAAGGATGTCTCATATTTAGTGGTCTACATATTGAATATCAACTGACCTAACTTTAATACAACTTACTCCCATTCTTCCTTGCATTACTTTTAACCTATTACTTAACAATGGTATTTTCCCATTATTGAGGACTGCTAAAAACCCCACTAACTTTACAAAAACCCTTATGCTACTTTTCAAAAAAGCTGAAAGAAAGAGCTTCAAAAGTAGAGGAGTCTATTATTTATGTTTGTTTTACAATTATTTGTCCTAAAGAAAAACCATAACATTGAACAAGACACTCCTGTATAGTCTTTGAATCCTGTAACATGTCTACCACTTTGATGGGTAGTAATTTATTTCAGATATTTAGATTGCATTTATACGTACTTACGTGACAGATCCAATCTGATGTATGTCGAAGAATATGCTACCAGCTTTGTGGGAAGGATTCTATGGTGCACATTGTTGCGTTAAAACATATATATATGCACTTTCGAGGGTCTGTGTTCATGGAGAATCTAACTGCACTGGAATTAGGGTTTCATTCATAACCATTTTGGAGATTATAATGGTTGCTATACCATTTTTCAGACTTCATGCCAAGTGAACTTAACCTTCTTCCAAATAGTTCATCTTACTCTCCTCAGCTGCATTTCAACAGTAGTGTGAGATCTGATATCACAATAGTTATGTATTTCCTGGCACAATAATCAACCACAAGATTTTAGTTCATCTTACTCTCCTGAGCTGAATTTCAACAGGAGCGTGAGATCTGATATCACAAAAGTTATGTATTTCCTGGCACAATAATTAACCACAAGATTTTAAAGCAAGGGAGAAAATGAATGAAAAAGGGTTTTTGAGGCAAGTGGGCATGCCTTGATGCTTAATGATTTGATAATGCATGAACTTTTTTGTACATGATGATAGCCAACATGGAAGACATCAACTGGGAGAAGCTCATGAACATTTTTAAAGCAAAGGTGAATGACCACATACCCATTAATTAGAGTAAATAATTATCAGCTCACTAAAACAAATTAAGCACATATAAATAAAATTATATACATCAGATTTGCAATTTAAATATAAATGTTAAACAACCTCGATGAAATTTAATCATTTGAATTCATCTTTTTGATGCAAAATAGGTTCACGAATTCGCCAAAAAGATGGATTCATATGAACAACCCTCATCCTATGATACCATATGGTATTTCCAGAC
>QZGG01001543.1:0-61560 GCA_006409495.1 Sedum album
AGTTGCTCGGCCAGAGGAAAACTATCTGAGAATGTGTATTATCATCTGCTCGGCCTGACTAAAAGTCTGCTCGGCAGAGGAGCGTGTTGTACTTTGGTTTTCAGCTCAGAAAGGTTGCTCGGCAGAGGTGAAATCCTTGCTCGGGAGAGCAGAATTTTCAAACTACTTCGCGCCCTAAGTTTTACTCGGCCATATAAGAATTTTGCACACAAAACTACTCGACCTAGGACATAGAAATGAACTCATACATGCTTATAAGATTCAATGAGACAATGCGCAAAATTTCTATGTGAATCATGGCAATAAAGTTAACAACCAAACACACATAGAATCCAAACACAAAGTTCACTAGAATAAAATTCAACATGCAATGCAAAATAGAGTTAACAAAGTAGACTAGCAAGGCCAAAGTCTAGACAAGAATTGTCTTCATTCATCATCATTGTTGGCTCCTTGCTCTTCATTGTCTCCACTAGGACCGGTTCTCTCCATCTTCCATCACCTCATATGGTGATATCATTTTCCATTCCCCGTCCTTCACGCGTGGTAAACACGGGAACCTCGGGCCTATAATATCCTTCGGGGTGTGGTGGTGGCCTATACCCTTGGCAACCCATGTGTGTAGTGATCAAGGAGAAGGTTTCGTGCCCCCATTGCACGAGTTCATTAATATAAGCGTTTGAACGCTCTCTTTCCAATCTCATCCTTTCCATCTCCTTGGCCATTTCATCCATTCGGTTAAAGATTGCATTCAAGGGATGGAGGATTCCCTTGTTCCATACGTGTGCCTAATGGGTGAAGGGGTGATTTTCCCTGCTTCCTCAACCGGTTCTTCCTCAACAAATCTTCTTTTTTGAAGCTCTTTGCACCCGATAAGGGCCTTCAACCCAAGATTTTATCCTCATTCAACATTTGCATGATAATCATTCTCTTCACATTAAGCACCTCTTTTTCAAACGATCATCAAGTTAAATTTAAATCCAAGGTCCAAGCGATCAAAGTAATGATCGTTCCTCCTCCCAAAGCTTTACTCTTAGACTTACCACTTTGGTATGTCTCAAACAACCGAGTAAAAATGCCTATCAATCTAACCGACCTCCCCTACTTATCACCATCATGGTATCCAAATCCGCCCTACTAACCATCCTCCACCATCCTTCCTTATATAGATGGCCATGGAGATAATCCTATGTATAACCTTCCATCTCGGGTTAGTGATCAAATTAGATGATTCCGAAGAACCAAATGAAGTCCTACCCTCGGCTATCTCCGCCCAAAATTCATCTCTTTCTTCTTGAAAAGGAAGGATAGATACCTCTCCTACTCACTTCATCCTCATCATCCCTAAATACAATCCCAAGCATCGCCCTTAGCTCATCAACACCCACATAAATCTATAACCATTCATCATAAAACTCCAACAACCACAATCCTCTCCTCATCCACCATTTCCCATTCCGCACGAAATGTACATAAAAATTCCAACACTAACCTAGGGTATGTACCCGGATCCCATAAACTACAAATTTCAATCCACAATTTGTAAAGGTATCTTTAAGGGAATTTCATTCATACCCGAAAGTGTGTTGATCTCTTCAAGCAGGGTAGAGAGGTGCCTTCACCTTGTACTTCTTGAGCAATGAATACCTTCCTTAGCCACCTTATCAAATTTGAAGGGTCCATCACTTGGATAATTCATATCCATGGGTGTAGTGTTGGGAAGAGCTAGTGGTGGTGGTGGGTTGGATGAAGGCTCCCTAATAACAATGCCACCACTTCTTGGCTTGGAGGCATGTTGGAAGAAGGCTTCTTACTCTTGAGGAGTGAGTCACTTTCTCCTTTCCTTGTTGCTCTTTGGAGGCATTTTGGTGTTAGGGTTTGAGTGTTGGGAAGTTGGAAATTGGGTCGATTTTGATGGGGATTTCGGTTAGGGTTTGCAAAGGGTGAGATTTGGGAGCTTTTGCAACAAAAATCACGGAATTTGGTTGAGGATTGAATGAATTAGGGTTTGGTAGGGTTTGGAGGTGGAGGAATCGAATTGGAGGGGATGAAGTGGGTGGTGCTCGTGCTATCCTCGGGGTGAGTAATTAATTGGTCGGCCGAGCAGAATTTTGGGTTTAGTCGGCCGAGCAGAATGATTTGCTCATCAATTTGATCCTCTTCTGCCGAGCAAAACGACACCGGATGAACTTTCAAAACTGCTCGGCCGACCAAATTTCCTTGGACCGAGCAGAAACTTCTGATCCAAAGTTGCATTTTCAAATTTTCTAAGTGTTGAAATGCTCGGCCCAGGTAAATTTCTGCTCGGCCCGCCAAAATCACTGACTTTTTAAGTATCAATTTGATATTGCTCGGCCGACTAGATAAAGTGCTCGGCAGAGGAGATTTCCAGACTTAGAATATTTTCATCTGATCAACAAGGAATCTGCTCGGCCCAAGTAAATTCTGCTCGGCCCCATCAAAATCACTGAAAGTTTTTGTATCAAAATTTGATACTCTGCTCGGCCCACTAGAATTTACCCGGGAGAGCAGATTTCTGGACTTAGCTATTTTCTGATCAGGAAATCTGCTCGGCCGCTTGAATGGCTGCTCGGCCAGGCAATTTTTACTGCTTCTTTTTGGCTTCGAATTCTAGGCTTGCTCGGCCAAGGAATATGTTGCTAGGCCTAGGAGGGTTTAGGAATATATAGAAACTTATGCCTTAAAGTGAAACTTCACGCAAAACTCAAGTCCTAGGCACATCTAAAATCATACCTCCTAGGCAAGAAATCACCCCACACTTAGCTCAAATCATATGTCACAAAAATCATGCAAGCTAAGTGATATTCCAATCAAGCAAACAATCAAAATATAGTAGAGCAAGCACAATCACTCAATCAAATCATCAAACATTCAATCAATCAATCCAATTAAGAGTAAGGGCATGACACTTACTAGCCTAGTTTAACGTCTTGGCTAAGACGTAGCCGAGGCCTTTACTCCAAGAAACACACTTAGTGAGTCCTTTGCTAGGATCCCTCACTAAGCGGTGCAAATAAATCTTTACTCCAAATCAACTAGCCTTAGCTTGGCTAGCTCTTATCATTGAAATTTCCATAGTAAGTGCTTGAGCCGGTGACCATTAACCTTGAAGATGTCTCCATTGAGAGATTTGAGCTCTACATGCCCATCTTCATAAACTTTTAAAATCTCATACGGTCCCGACCATCTTGATTTCAATTTTCCCGGGAATAACTTGATTCTAGAATTGAATAAGAGAACCTTATCTCCTTCCTTGAAATTCTTCCTAGAGATCTTGCTATCATGCCAAATTTTCGATTTCTCTTTGTATAGCTTAGCACTCTCGTAGGAATCTCTCCTTATCTCCTCTAGCTCTTGGAGTTGAAGAATTCTCTTTTCCCCCGCTTTCTTGAAATCAAAATTTAGGCACTTGATTGCCCATCTTGCCTTATACTCTAGCTCTACGGGTAAGTGACAAGGCTTTCCATATATAAGCCTATAAGGAGACATCCCGATTGGCGTCTTAAAGGCGGTCCTATACGCCCAATGTATCATCAAGCTTGGACGACCAATCTTCCTAGAGCTTCCCACAACCTTTTCCAATATGGACTTCAACTCCCTATTTGACACTTCAACTTGGCCACTCGTTTGTGGGTGATAAGGGGTTGCAAGCTTGTGGTAAACTCCATACTTTTTCAGCATTGTCTCTAGGCTCTTTTCTCTAAAGTGAGCTCCATTGTCACTTATAATCGTTCTTGGCACTCCAAATCTGGGAAATATAATCTTCTTGAAAAGCTTGTGTACATTCTTGGCATCACAATTGGGGGAGGCTAAAGCTTCAACCCACTTGGAGACGTAATCCACCGCAACAAGAATGTATCTATTCCTCGAGAAGATGGGAATGGTCCCATATAATCAATGCCCCATACGTCAAAAATCTCAATCTCTAGGATGCCTTTTTGAGGCATTTCATCCTTGAAAGATTTCCCGACCGTTGGCAAGAATCACAAGCTTTGACAAATGAATAAGCATCCTTAAACAAGCTTGGCCAATAAAATCCACATTGTAAAACTTTAGCAACGGTCTTAGAACTAGAACCGTGTCCTCCATACAAAGATGAGTGGCAATCTCTAAGAATTGCTCCTTGTTCTTCCTCGGGACACAAGTTCTATAAACCCCGTCAACACAAAGCCTATAGAGGTAAGGCTCATCCCAATAGTATCTTGAAGACTCATACTTTAAGCTTTCTTCTTTGGTTTGTAATCAAAGTCTTCATTGATGACACCGCAAGCTAGATAATTAACAATATCCGCGTACCAGGTGTCTTGGAGCACTCAATAGACATCAAATACTCTCCAACAAAGTGTCCACTATGGAGAGCTTCCATCCTCTATATCTTCCACATTCAACCGAGACAAGTGATCGGCCACTACATTCTCAACTCCTTTCTTATCCTTTATCTCAATGTCGAATTCTTGGAGGAGAAGAACCCACCGAATCAATCTTGGCTTAGCTTCTTTCTTAGAGACAAGATATTTGATTGCCGCATGATCGGTAAATACTATGGTCTTGGAACCAATCAAATATTGCCTAAACTTCTCAAATGCATACACTATGGCCAACATTTCCTTTTCGGTGGTAGTGTAGTTCTCTTGAGTGGTATCAAGGGCCTTACTCAAGTAATAGATGACATGAAGTTTCTTATCCACTCGTTGCCCCAATACCGCTCCAATAGCACCATCACTTGCATCACACATGAGCTCAAAGGGAAGTTCCCAATTAGGCGGTTGAATAATGGGAGCCGACACTAAAGCCATCTTTAGTGTCTCAAAGGCTTTCACACAAACTTCATCCATAACAAACTCCACTTCATTGCAAAGAAGGTTAGTGAGTGGCTTAGCAATCTTGGAGAAATCCTTTATGAATCTTCTATAAAATCCAGCATGTCCAAGGAAACTCCTCACTCCTTTTTGATCTCTAGGAGGTGGCAACTTCTCAATAACTTGGATTTTGCTTTGTCCACTTCTATCCTTTCTTTGAAACCAAATGACCTAGGACTATTCCTTCCTTTACCATAAAATGGCATTTTTCCCAATTAAGCACAAGGTCCATCTCAATACACCTAGCCAAAACATGTGACAAGTTTAGAAGGCAATCATCAAAGCTATAACCATGAACCGAAAAATCATCCATGAACACCTCAATAGATTTTTCCAAAAATTCAGCAAATATAGACATCATGCATCTTTGAAATGTAGCGGGTGCATTACATAAACCAAATGGCATGCGTCTATATGCAAAGGTGCCATAGGGACAAGTAAAGTTGTTTTTTCTTGGTCATCGGGATGTATGGGAATTTGAAAGAAACCACTATATCCATCAAGAAAGCAAAAGTATTCATGTCCCGCTAATCTTTCTAGCATTTGATCAATAAAAGGAATAGGGAAATGATCTTTCTTAGTGGCTTTATTCAATTTCCTATAATCTATGCACATTCTCCAACCCGTGGTAGTCCTAGTAGGAATCAATTCCCTTTATCGTTCTCTACCACCGTAATTCCCCCTTTCTTGGGAACTACGTGAATAGGGCTCACCCAATCCGAGTGAGGAATGGCATAAATAATCCCTGCATCCTAAGCTTGGTTATCTCTTTTAAGACTACCTCTCCAAGTTTAGGATTAAGCCTTCTAAGAAATTCTCTACAAGGTTTAGCATCATCTTCTAGCTTAATCCTATGCATGCAAACACTAGGACTAATGCCTTTGATATCATCAATAGTATGTCCAATAGCATTCTTATGAGTTCTAAGCACATGCAATAACTTGGAAGTCTCACCATCATCAAGTGAAGCACTCACAATCACCGGTAAGGATTTAGCTTCATCTAGAAATTCATACCTTAGATTTGGTGGAAGAGGCTTAAGCTCTCCACCAAATTCCTTACCTTCTTTGGCGATTGAGTGGGTTTTACCTCAATTTCTTTCTCTCCTTGCTGAATACACTCCTCCTCTTCTTCCTCAACTAGCATTTCTTCTTCCAAAGCTTCATCCATTAATGAGGAAAACGAAATGCTATCTACATCTTCGGTAAAAGCTCACTTTCGAAAGAGGTTAGTGCATCTTTGCAAACATAATCAAGAGTATCATCACAAGTATCCAAGAAATGACATTCTAGAGCATTTGTAGGGGAGCTAAGAACTTTTTTCAAATGAAACTTAATCCTTTCACTACCAACTTTAAGTTCTATAGTCCCTTCTCCACAATCAATTATAGCTCTAACGGTATTCAAGAAAGGTCTACCAAGAATGATAGGAATGTCATGTTCTTCATCCATTTCAAGCACATAGAAATCAACGGGCACATAGAATTCTCCTACCTTAATAGGCACATCTTCTAGAATTCCCTTAGGACATCTAGATGATCTATCGGCTAATCTTAAGCTAATGGTAGTAGGAGTCAATTCACCCATGTCTAATCTTTTAAAGAGTGAAAATGGCATCAAAGAAATACTTGCTCCTAAATCACACAATGCCCTAGCAACATTCACATCACCAATAGCAATAGGGATTGTAAAAGAACCATGATCAAGTGACTTCCTAGGCATGTTATCTTGAATAATAGCACTACAATTAGCATCTAAAGCCACATGATCACTCTCAAGAAGTCTACGCTTATTAGATAGAAATTCCTTTAAGAACTTAACATAGGAAGGCATTTGAGCTAGTACCTCAACAAATGGAATTGTGACATTGATCTTCCTTAGGATCTCCATGAATCTCTTTCCATTTGCGTCTTCCTTTTGTCTCCTTAGCCTTTGGGGAAATGGGACCTTGGGCACATAAGGAGGTGGCTCCTTGTAGGTAGGTTCTTCTTCCACTTCTTTTTCCGTTGGCTTTGGAGGAGCTTCATCCTTTCTCTCAACTTCCTTGCTTCTCTTTGAGTCCTTAACAACCTCCATTGGTTTAGGATCCTCTAACTCTTTCCCTCCTCTCAACGTGATAGCATTGATTGTCTCGGAAGAGTTGACATCCGGTTGAGAGGGGAGTTTCCCTTGATACCTTTGACTAGATGATGAGGCTTGTTGAGCAATTTGAGTCTCAAGCATCTTGTTATGTGCATGTAATTGATCAAATTTCTGCTCCATCTTTCATCATAGAGTATCTTTTGTTGTTGCATCTTTTGTTGAGCTTGTGTTGCGGCCATTTGTGCCATCAAGCAATCAAAGGATTATCATCATTCGATGGTTGTGGAGGCTTGTCCTCTTGCCTTTGCACATATCCTTGTCCTTGGTTTCCACTTTGGTAATCTCTTCTAGGGTAAGTACTTCCTCCTTGATAGTTGTTCCTTTGTTGTGGAGGAATGTAACTTGAAGAGGTTTTTCCTTGGTAGTTGTTTTGTGGAGGCCTCTCATTGCTTGGAGGTGTAGGTCTTCTAGGGAAGTTAGGGTCCTCATGAAACCGAACTTGTTGATTTTGGGATCTAGGTTGATAGAGGATGGATTGGGGCACTTGATATCCTCTATCTTGGTTCCTATTGACATAGCTCACTTCTTCAAACTCCTCTTGCTTCGAGATACAACCTTGATCCTCCTCAATATGATGAACATCCTTTCTCCTATTGTTCATGTTGAAGTTTCCGAGGCTTTGAGCTAGAGAATTTACTGTTTTTGCCAAAGAGTTGAAATCTTCCTTAGTTACGGACTTGGAGGATTGCTCCTTATCCTTCTTCTTCAAATGATTTCTATCTCCTCCCCATTGATGGCTATTCCTTGCAAGCTTCTCTATGATTTTGAACCCTTCCGTGGCGGTAAGGTCCATAATTCCTCCACCACTTGCTTGATCCATTAAATTCCTAGCATCTTGATTCCATCATAAAAACTTTGAAGTAGTTGCCATTTGTTGAATCCATGGTGAGGGCATTCTCTTTGTAACTCCTTAAATCTCTCAAAAGCCTCATAGAAAGTCTCATCATCCATTTGAGTGAATTGAGTAATCTTATCTCGAATTTTCTTTGTCTTCGCGGGAGGGAAGAATTGCATCAAAAATTCTTGGGCTAGATCCTCCCATGTTCTAAATGTGTTCGGCTCATGGCTCATTAACCAATCCTTAGCTTTGCCACTTAGAGAAATGGAAACACCTTCATGTAGACATATTCTTGCTTGATTCCCGGGACTTGTAAGTCCTACATAGCTCCGTAAATTGTGCAAGGTGGGAATTCGGGTTTCCATACCCATCAAATTGTGAAGAAGCAACCATATGTAGCAACGCAGATTTTACTTCAAACTCATTCTCCTCCCCTTCGGGCATATATATTGGCGATCCATAGTGACCAATAGTTGGAGCAATGTACGTTCCCACGGGTCTCTCTCCTTGATCAATCATAGGGTGTCTTGGTGGTCTAGCTTGGTTGTTTTGTTGATGATCCATTAGCAAAGGTTGTTGAAGATTAGGTCTAGTTCGGGAATGGCGGTTAAGGGAGTAGGATTGTCGTTTGATGAACTCGATGCTTTGGCTTGGGCTCTCTTTTGTTGTGCTCTTGTTGTCATTCACCAAACCTAACACAATCAAGAGAGTGCTTAGGCAAGAATAAACGACTAAAGGCAATACAAGAAATAGCTAAGCAAGCAATAAGTGCAAACAAACAAAAGAAAACTAGAGTGAATTAGACAAAAAAAGCAATGCAAACTAGCTAACAATCCTAGGAACTCATCCCCGGCAACGGCGCCATTTTGATGTGTAGTATTAGTGGAAGTTTTAATGTCCTAACACGGCAAACAAAATTTATATCTAGGAGACCTAGAGTCGAATCCCTAGAGATGAGTTAGAATTGATTAACTAGTCTTTACTACTTAAGAGTTGCCTAAAAAAAAGGTTCTGGGGGAATTTGTGAAAGGTTATGATATTTTGAAGGATTAAAATGCAAACTAAAGGTGATCAAGGATCTATGGACCCTAGGCTATAGCATATAAGGTGATGACTGATAAGTGTGAAAATTCGCTAGTATTTGTACACTTCTTATGCTTGATTCTTGCTTGTTTTCGATTGCTTTGTGAAGAATTTGATACTCTTTTGTGTTTTATGTAGATTTTATTCAAAGTTTATCAAAGAGAGTAAAAAGCACAAAATAGAGCAAAGTGGATGAAAACTCAAGTCAAGTGCCCAGGAAGAGATTCTACTCTCCCGAGCAAACCTCATGTCCAACGAGTAGATCAAGTCAGCCGAGGATGTTGGACCAAAGTGACAAGAGATCACCTTGGCCGAGCAGAATGTTCAGTGTCAAATCTGCTCGGCCGAGCAAGTAAGCAAGTCCTCCTACGATGCTGCACAAGGAGTTCTGCTCGATCAAGGACACTTCTGCTCGGCCCAGGAGTTATCAAGAGTTGATACAAATAATTCTCAGTGATTTTTACTCTGGCCGAGTAGAAATCTGCTCGGGTGGACCAAGAGGAGCTAGGCCGAGCAAATGTTAGTCTGCCGAGGACCAAACTGCACCTAATTCAATCTTGCTCGGACCAGAAGAATTCTACTCGGCCGAGCAGAATTTCCCCAATTATTCTGCTCGGCCTAGGTCACTTTTGCTGGGCAGAGGACCACCGAGTATATAAGCTTTTTGGACATTTCAAACTCGGAGAGCTTCCGGCCTTTTGGCCTTGACTTCGAACCCTAGAAATCCGATTTTTGAAGATCAAGTGCTACTTCGTTCAATTGAAGGCTTAGGAGTGAAGATCAAGCATCAACACCTTCCAATCTACTCTAGTTTGCAATTAATTTCATGTTTCCATACATTTCTATTGTTGATTTCATTTTTAGTATGAGTAGTGAGTAGTGATTGATTAGGGATCCTATGGATCCCTAGGTTGGATGCATGTATTTGGATGATGATTTATTTGTTATGCAATGAATTTTGATATGAATTTTGTGTATTGGCTACATCTATTAAATGTTGCACATTAAGTGTTTGTTAAAATGCTTAAGTGTAATTAATCGAACCTAATCAATGATATAAGCAATGAAAGTTGATATAGAGTTGATTAGTTAGCCATGCATGAATAATCTACCTTGATCTTGACATGAAAGTGTAGGATTGATGTGGATGACTAGTTTACTTAATCTAGGTTATGGTAACTCTTCCAAAATATTGAAAGATTGAGGAAGAGTCCATTACCTAAGGGAGAGCCAAAATATTGAAAGATTGAGGCCTCCATTTAAATGAACCTCTTAGTCCTAACATGCAATGAAGTTGACCTTAGGATTAATGTTCATAAATAGACTAGTCTAATCATTTCTATTCATTAATTGTTGCATGATTGATTGTCATCACCTTATATGCTATAGCCTAGGGTCCATAGATCCTTGATAACCTTTAGTTTGCATTTTAATCCTACAAAATATCATAACCTTTCACAAATTCCCCCCAAACCTTTTATTTTAGGCAAATCTTAAGTAGTATTAACTAGTTAATCAATTCTAACTCATCTCTAGGGATTCGACTCTAGGTCTCCAAGATATAAATTTTGTTTGCCGTGTTAGGACATTAAAAACTTCCACTAAAACTACACGTCAATGACAATCAATCATGCAACAATTAATGAATAGAAAATGATTAGACTAGTTTATTTATGAACATTAATCCTAAGGTCAACTTTCATTGCATGTTAGGATTAAGAGGTTCACTTAAATGGAGGCCTCAATCTTTCAATATTTTGGCTCTCCCTTAGGTAATGGACTCTTCCTCAATCTTTCAATATTTTGGAAGAGTTACCATAACCTAGATCAATTAAACTAGTCATCTACTCAATCCTACACTTTCATGTCAAGATTAAAGTAGATTATTCATGCAAGGCTAACTAATCAACACTATATCAACTTTCATTGCATATATCATTGATTAGGTTCAATTAATTACACTTAAGCATTTTAACAAACACTTAATGTGCACACATTTAATAGATGTAGCCAATACACAAAATTCATATCCAAATTCATTGCACAACAAATTAATCATCATCCAAATACATGCATCCAACCTAGGGATTCCATAGGATCCCTAACCAATCACTACTCACTACTCATACTAAAAGTAAAATCAACAATAGAAATGTATGGAAACATGAAATTAATTGCAAACTTAGAGTAGATTGGAAGGTGTTGATGCTTTGATCTTCACTCCAAAGTCCTCAATTCACACAAAAGCTCTTGATCTTCAAAAATCAAATTCTAGGGTTCTGGTCAAAGTCCGAAGTCAAGGCTCCCGAGTTTGAAATGTCCAAAAAGCTTATATACTCGGGGGTACTCTCCCCAGCAAATTTGACCTCGGCCGAGCAGAAAAATTGGGGGAAATTCTGCTCGGCCGACTTGTTTTCTTCTGGTCCGAGCAGACATGATAGAGTGTAGCTTTGATCCTTGGCAGACTAACTTCTGCTCGGCCGACTTGCTCTTGGTCAGCCCGAGCAGAATTCTACTTGGCCCCAGGAAAAATCACTGAACATTCTTGTATCAATTCTCTATCAACTTGAACCTCTTGTCGTTCTGTTCTTCATTCTTACGCACCGTCTCAGCCAACTGACCCACAATGTCTTCAAGTGATCTTTTCGGCTGCTGGATATACTACGCTGGCCCTTTAGCGCGTTTGTGCGGCGGATTGTTGGAAGTGGCTGGCGCGTAAGGTCATGCGCTAGTGGGAGCGTTAGGTTGTGCACGCCAGTCAGCGCGCGGGCTCTAGAAATTCTGCTCGGCTTTCCAACTGAACCCGTTCTCAGCTAATCCGAATCTAGGTTGTCCTTGCTTAGTTTGTCCATTATTCCACCCTCCTATAGCATTCACATCTGCATGTTCTTCGAACAAGGTGGGGCACCCGTCAGTCTGATGATCTGTGGCGTGACAGAATTCACACGGTCTAGCATCAGCGCTCTACTTCATCATCAGCTTCTGCATCATGTCCTTAAGTTCTTTGATCTCTCCTATGCCGTCTACTTGATGCAGTGATCTGGCTCGGTTGTTCTCTAGGGATACTTGATATCTGACTTGGTTTGCAGTATCCTCAATCAATTTCCAAACATCCTCCAGGTACATATTCCTCACGTTGCCTCCTGCGCAAGCATTCAACAACTTGAGTTCCATCTCAGTAAGTCCGTTGAGGAAATTCTCTATAAGTACGTGTTGTGGGAGTCCATGATTGTAATAGTTCGCCTCTAGTTCCCTGAACCGCTCATAATATTCAGACGAGGACTCTCCATGCAACTGTTTTGGTGCGGCTAGCTCTCTTCTGAGTAGTGACACCTTAGCCGCAGGGTAGAACTTGTCTAGGAATCTCTACTGCAACTCGGGCCACGTCCTTATCGAACCGGGTGCTAGCCCCATCAACCATTGTCTAGCCGAGGAGGAAATTCATAACTATAATATAAATCTAACACGGGAGTGAGGATTTATATATCTTGTTTGAGTGAAATCATAAGTATTAGTGGAGGATTCTCATCCTTGTCATAGTTTTTAATATTTGATAACAAATCCTTGTCATAGTTTTAATATTTGATAACAAACCTTTTTTTGAAACTTTAATATTGCCTTTTGAATAAATAATATTGCCTTTGAAATAAATAAAACACTTAAGAACTAAATTGAAAGCTAGTAATTGAAGTAAGAATTAAAACTAGTAATCGAGTTTGAAATATAACTTGACTCCACTGTTCCCTTGGGTTCGACACTAGGTCACCCCTAGTTCTATAAATTCTTTTGAGTTGCGTGCCGGAATATTTATTCACTATAATTGCACACGTCAAAATGGCGCCGTTGCCGGGGAACGGTGTTTAGTTTTTAGTTTTTAAAATCTTTCACTAGTTTAATTTTTAGTTCTAGATTTCGAGTTACTCGAAATCGTAAATATAAATATAAAAATAAAAAAAAATAGTAGTAATAAAAACTTTCATTTGCTTATTTTTCTAGCTATTACTAAAATTCATCTTTTTGTAGGTGAATGCAATCAAACTCTAAAGCGAAGAAAAAGGTGCAAGTGGACGTCACAAATTCAAGTTCTAGCTCTTCGAGATCTTCTAGACCTTTAACTTAACTTCGTGGACAATACCCAAGAAACCGAGAACAAATCTTACTCGACCGATCAGGAAACTTACTCGACCAGATATGGAAAATCAAGGAGCAGCTCGAGCAGGGGCTGAGGTCGAGCAACCAGCCGAGTATTACATAACTCCAACCATTGGAAGTTATGATTCTCCCATTCGCATTCCAATGAAGAAGGATATGACTTTGAACTTCGAGGAGGACTCATCCAAATGATCAAGAGTGAATCATTCGACGGATACGGTAACCCTCACGTTCATCTTAATAATTTTACTGAATTATGCCGTACGTATAAATTTGCAGGAGTACCTAGAGAAATAGTTTACATGAAGCTATTTCCATTTTCTTTAACCGATGGAGCGAAAGATTGGCTTCAAGGACACGAGCCAAAACACATTCAAGACATGGGACGCCTTAGCCCAAGCTTTCGTAAACCAATACTTTCCCCCTGCAAAGGTAAAACGTATTAGGGATAGAATTAACAAATTTGTGCAAGGCAACAATGAATCTTTTCATGAAGCGTACGAACGATTCAAAGGACTTCAACGCGAATGTCCTCATCATGGATATAACAAATGGGAATTGTTGTCGATGTTCTACGATGGAATGGACGAGAATAGCGATTACGCATGGATCAAGGAAGCGGAGGAAGCATCATGGGACTACCCGCGAGCGAAGGATTCAAGGTTATAGAGAAACTCGCATGGAACAGCCACAATGGGGTGGAGACCGAAACCATCTAAAGAAGGAGGAACTTGAGCCGAGTACGAATTCAGTCACGAAAGCCGACTTTAATAACTTTCAAAAACCGTTAACTCTTTAGTGCAAACCCTTTCTAACCTTAACTTAGATAAGAAGAAAACACAATCAAACGTCTACGAGGTTAGCGAGCACACTGAAGAAGCTTACGGACCTAAAGGAGGAGAAGACGTTAGCTACATAGCTCGAGGACAAGGATCCTACGTACCCCCTCAACAAAGGCAGACTAGATTCTACTCAGATTTGAAACCACCATACCCTACTCAAGGGTACAATAACCAAAACCCAGGTAAGTCTCAATACTACCCAAGAGACCAAGCTAGAGGAGACTACCCGAGCAACCAAGCCTCGAGTCAGAACTATGGCCCGAGCACAAATCAGAATTTCAACCAAAGGAAGGAAGACAAGAAATCCGAGGAACCCACCTTAGCGCAACTAATGACTCAGATGATAGCTACTCAAGCACAACAGAGCAAAGACATTCAGAATATTTTCGAGGAACTCCGACAAGGAAAGCCGAACAGAAGATGCTTGAGACACAGTTTGCGCAACTCGCTTCAACGCATTCAAGGAATCCCGGAAAACTTCCTTCTCAACCCGAAATAAACTCAGCCGACTTAAGCGCTATCACTTTGAAGAGTGGTAAGGAGCTTGAAGGACCAAGACCAAAGAAAGCACAAACAAATTCAGCCGAGCAAGATGAACCGAGTAACACTCAGCAGCCCGAGCAGGAAGAGGAAGCCACGGACAAGGAAAGTGAGCCGCCTTACGTAGCACCACCACCTTACGTTCCACCACTTCCATTCCCAAACAGACAAAAGAAGGTAAAAGAAACAGCCGCATTCAAGAAGTTTGCTGAAATTCTCGGAAAGCTTAGCATCACTCTACCATTTTCAGAGGTAATTTCTCAAATGCCCACCTATGCTAAATTCTTAAAAGATATTATAACTCATCGTCGTGAATTATGTGATGTAGACCATGTTGCCTTAGGACCTAATTCTAGTGCCGTAATACAACGTAAGATGCCTAAGAAACAAAAAGATTATGGTTCATTCACTATACCGATCGTCGTAGGAGATATAAATATTGATGATGCCTTATGTGATCTAGGAGCAGGAGTTTCCATAATGCCATTTATCTTATATGAAAAATTAGGAATAGGAGAACTTTCTAGCACCACTTTAATTCTTAGACTAGCTGATAGGTCTAAACGAGTACCAATTGGTGTGTTAGAAGATATGCCTGTTAAAATTGGAGAATTCTATGTTCCTGTGGATTTTTATGTGTTAGAAATGGATGATAACCCTTATGCCGAAATTCCTGTTATTATGGGAAGACCATTTTTAAACACAGTCAAGGCATTGATAAATTGTGGCGATGGTTCAATCGAGTTGGACCTAGGTGAGGACAAGGTAAAATTTTATCTTTCTAAAATGATGAAAGCACCTACTTGTTCTTTGGATTGTGATTTGTTTGATGCTAATATTTCAAATAGTGATATAGTTGATATTTCCGCGCTAACATTTCTTGAAAGTGAAGGAAAGAAGATGAAAATATGTCGAATCTCATGGATGAAACCGAGTACTCGACCGAGTCATTTTCGGTCGAGCAGAATTTGACGAGCAGAATTGACCGAGCAGGAACTTACAATCATTCAATCATGCAACTCGAGCAAAGGTAATGAATTTGGTCAGGAATTGAAACCTCTTCCACCAAATCTAAGGTACGAATTTTTAGTTTCAGAAAAATTTTCGCCAGTAATTATAAGTGCTTTGCTAAATCAAATGAAACTATGAAACTCATGCATGTTTTACGTACACATAAAGATGCTATAGGACACTCTATAGATGATTTAAAAGGAATTAGTCCCGACGTATGCATGCATAGGATTCGTTTATGCGATGACGCAAAACCATCTAGGGAGTTTCTTAGGAGACTAAATCCCAAATTAGGTGAAGTTGTTCTGAAAGAAATAACAAAACTTAGAGATGCAGGAATCATATACTCGATCCCCTATTCAGATTGGGTTAGCCCAATCCACGTCGTTCCAAAGAAAGGAGGATTAACCGTAGTTAAAAACGAAAATGATGAATTAATCCCCACTAGAACCGTAACCGGATATAGGATGTGTGTCGATTATAGAAAACTTAATAAAGCAACTAAAAAAGACCATTTCCCTATTCCATTCGTGGATCAAATGTTGGAGAGACTTTCCGGGCACGAGTACTTTTGTTTCCTCGACGGGTATAGTGGATTTTTCCAAATACCTATCCACCCCGAGGATCAAGAGAAGACCACGTTCACATGTCCATATGGAACGTTCGCGTATAGAAGAATGCCTTTCGGGTTATGCAACGCTCCGGGAACTTTTCAACGGTGTATGATGTCCATTTTCTCCGAGTACCTCGAGAAGACTATGGAAGTTTTTATGGATGATTTTTCAGTTTACGGGGACTCGTTTGACGATTGTTTATCGAATCTATCCAAAGTTCTAGCTCGATGCATTGAGATGGACCTAGTTCTAAACTGGGAGAAATGTCATTTTATGGTTCAAGAAGGAATAGTGCTCGGACATCTAGTTTCAAAACGAGGAATAGAAGTCGACAAAGCCAAGATCGAGGTGATCGAGAAGCTACCACCGCCTAAGGATGTACGAGGTATTAGAAGCTTTCTCGGACACGCCGGATTCTACAGAAGATTTATCAAAGACTTCTCGAAGATAGCAAAACCACTCACAAACCTTCTCGCTAACGATGTTAAGTTCGTGTTCGATGATAAATGTCATGAAGCGTTCGAGACGTTAAAGAAGTTACTCACAACCGCCCCGATCGTTCGAGCACCAAATTGGGATTTACCGTTCGAACTAATGTGCGATGCAAGCGACGGAGCGATTGGAGCATGCCTCGGACAGAGAGTTGATAAACGTCTTCATGTCATTCAATACACGAGCAAGGCACTCGATGCAACCAAGAAAACTACACACACAACCGAGAAGGAGATGTTAGCGGTAGTTTACGCATTCGAAAAATTCAGACAATACCTCGTTGGATCAAAGACCATTGTTTACTCGGATCATGCAGCACTCAAATACTTGATGAACAAAAAGGACGCAAAACCAAGACTTATTAGATGGATCCTTTTATTGCAAGAGTTCGACATAGAGATCAGAGACAAGAAAGGAGTCGAGAACGTAGTAGCCGACCATTTATCTAGACTCGAGACTACCTTAGAGAAAAAGGAAGTGGAGACCCTATCAAGGATTCATTCCTAGGAGAATACTTGTTATCCATAGACTCAGCTCAAACAAAGACCCTTGGTACGCAGATTTTGTGAACTATCTTGTTTGTGGAACGCTACCACCAGAATCACGTATGCACAAAAGAAGAAATTTCTCCGAGACGCTACTCGATACTATTGGGACGAACCTTATCTTTATAAGTTAGGAGTCGATGGCATATATCGTACGTGTGTAGCAGAAAAAGATCAACATAGAATCTTACGCGAATGTCATTCTTCATTCTCGGGAGGACACGGATCCACATCCAAAACAGCCGCTCGAGTATTGCAGTCGGGATTCTATTGGCCAACTATTTTTCAAGATGCTCATAAGTATGTTCAATCGTGCGACGCTTGCCAAAGATCGGGAAACATCTCGAGGAGAGATCAGATGCCTCAGAAGGGTATACTCGAAGTAGAAATTTTTGATGTATGGGGAATTGACTTCATGGGACCTTTTCCTTCATCTTACGGAAACAAGTACATTCTAGTAGCGGTTGACTATGTGTCTAAGTGGATAGAAGCCATAGCCACACCCATGCGATGCCAAGTCCGTAAAGAAATTATTTAAGAAGATCATTTTCCTAGATATGGTGTACCTCGAACTATCATTAGTGACAATGGAACGCACTTTAAGGAGAAACAACTCGAGAAGATGCTTCGAAAACATGGAGTATATCACAAGATTTCGACACCTTACCATCCCCAAACCAGTGGTCAAGTAGAAGTTTCAAAGAGAGATCAAAGCTATTTTAGAAAAGACTTTCAGGAGCAAGGAAGGAATGGGCGTCGAAGCTAGATGACGCACTATGGGCTTATAGGACAGCCTACAAGACCCCTATTGGTATGTCTCCATACAAACTTATCTTTGGAAAAGCTTGTCACTTGCCGGTAGAGATCGAGTACAAAGCCATGTGGGCTATCAAGAAGATGAATTTCGATACTAGAGCTGCAGGGAACACCGTATTCTTCAATTACATGAACTCGAGGAGATACGCCTAAACGCCTATGAAAGCGCGAAAGTCTACAAAGAGAAAACAAAAAGTGGCACGATAAGAAAATCATTGAGAAGAGATTCACAGTAGGAGACGAAGTGCTACTCTACAACACTAGGTTGAGATTATTTCCGGGAAAATTACGTTCCAAGTGGTCCGGACCATTCAAGATATCTAAAGTTTTTGACGACGGACACGTGGAATTATTAACAAGGAAGGAAACACATTTAAGGTCAACGGACATAGACTGAAGATTTATCATGCTGGAGACCAATGCTATCTAGTAGAGCAACTCGATCTCTATGAGGTCGGATAACTAAGAAGTGGAGCATATCCTCTCGAGAAGGGATCCTAGCAAAGGACTTCTCGAGTGTGTTTCTTTATATGAAGACACGGCTACGTCCTTGCCAGGACGTTAATCTAGGCCAGTAAGTATTTATTTTTCCGCATTTATTTTTCCGCATTTATTTTTCCGCACTTTATTTTTTCTAGATTAGGAAAAATGCAAGTGTGGGGTAGAATATTATTTGGGAAAATTCCGGGGATAAATTCTTTCACTCGATCGAGTAAACCACCAACTCGACCGAGTCACGTCACCCAAATTAATATAGATTAAACAATTTAAATGAATTCCTATTTCATCGATCGAGTAAGATTCTTAACTCGACCGAATTGAGTCGACCAAAAACTTAAATAAATCATTTAAATAATTTAATCCCCCCATTCGATCGAGTAAAAATCTTACTCGACCGAATCACACCACCCAAAAACAAAATAAAAATAAAATACAAAAAAAAAATTTAAAATCAATTGGACCAACTCTGACCAATTAAATTTGGTCATATAGGAAATTGTTCTAATTTAATTAGACCAATTTAATTGGCCCATTGGAAATTGGTCCAATTTAGAAAACCCTAAAACATCACTCGACCACCTTCACTCCACCTACTCGACCGCTTCAACATCACTCTCAAACCTAAATCCCTAAGCCACCGATTCACTCGACCGACCCCAACCTCAATTCTTTCAACAATGTCGAGCGGACAAGGATCTAGCATGGGAAGAACAAAGACCCTAGCAAGGAGATGGACGGTTTTCAACCCATGCTCGGACTTAGCTTTAGGAAACCATTTCAAGAGCCACGGCTTACTCAACTCTTTGTGGCTCGAGCAAGAAGGAAGTGGTAAGCTCCGTTGCACCTCACAAACCTACTATGATCGAGCTTGGAATTTATGAGATTGTGGACAACATATTTATCAATGCCGGCTTGATCGAGTGGGAGTATTTGATGGGGAAGCCGACACACCACAACCTTGTGGTCGAGTTCTTCTCAAGTTTTGAACCGTTTTATAATGAGAATGAATGTGTGTCGTGGGAGTTTGAGATTAATGCAAAAGAATTCAAGGAGGAGAAGGAGTATATGGATGGAGAATGGTTCTCTCCCGGAGGTGTTATTCCATTTTGTACGGATGAGAGGTTGGAAGTATGGAGGAAGCTAACCGGTATGCGCGAATATGACCCTAATTGCTCACCCAAGTGCCTAACGGATGGAGTATGGAAATACATCCATCGGATTATTTCTACGAACATCAACACTCGTGTTGACCAAGGTGCTCGAGTATCTCGGGAAGACTTGGATTTGATGTACTTCATGGAGCGAGGAGACTCCATTGATTGGTTTTATGTCTTCACCGAGCGGTTCAAGAAGATGATCAACCCTAAGGAAAAGAGCAAAGCACTCGGCTGCTCATCTTTCATCACTTGCCTCGCGGAACGCTCATATTTTAGTTTAAAAGCAAGGAGATTTTAGACCGCTCGACACCGCCCGTTTGGTCACTATGACGTTGATGGATAGGAGGAGCAAGATGGGTTGTGCAAAGGAAATGCCCAAGCGCGCTGACCGGAAAGGAAAGAAAAAGATGAACGAAGGACCGAGCTTCGAGTGGGAAGAGTGCTAGGAAAGCCTCTTTTGTTGTTTATTTGTGTTTGTTTTGAAACTTTTTGGACGTACCGTTTGCGGTACTTTGTTGTCAGTAACTTGAACTTGTGCGTACTTGTTTTCTATTTCCATTTACCCTTATAATCGCCAAGTTTTAAGAGCGCAAAGTGAAGCAAAAGGACATTGCTTCACTCGACCGAATCTATGGATCATTCGGTCGAGTAACTCACAACACTTAAACAACTCGACCCAAATTAGAAAAATCAGATTTTTAACCAAAGCCCACTCGAGCACCTAGCCCAATTCTTTCCTAAACAATAAAATATCTCGAGTACCCTAATAAATATTCATAACTTCCATATATTAAATTTTTGATTAAATCTTTGATTTAATCTTTGATTTAATATCCAATTATTAGAAACCTTTGATATACAAAAATTTATCGGGTTAATTACGGATAACCACCCGTATAATATGCTATATTCCACCAAACCACCCCTATATTGTAATAATACATTCCACCACCCTTATAAGTATAAAATTTCCAATCAACCACCCACGCACTGTACTGTCACCGTTACCGTTAAATATATTAATTTTTTAATATAATAATAGTATTTTTATTACAATACCCACCTCTATAATAAAATATGTTTCCACTTCGCCACCTTTATAATCAATTTTGTTTCCATTTAACCACCTCTCCGTTAACCGCCGTTAACTGAGGTGGTTCTTTGGAAAGTTTTTAATTATAAAGGTGGTCGAATGTAATATTACAATATAGAGGTGGTGGCATGGAATATGGCATATTATGCGGGTGGTCATCTGTAATTAACCCTAATAAAATTCAGAATTAAAACACCTTGAACAAAAAAATAAAGGGTTAATTACAGATGACCACCCGCATAATATGCCATATTCCATGCCACCACCCTTATATTGTAATATTACATTCGACCACCTTTATAACTAAAAACTTTCCAAAGAACCACCTCAGTTAACGGCAGTTAACGGAGAGGGTGGTTAAATGGAAACAAAATTGATTATAAAGGTGGCGAAGTGGAAACATATTTATTATAGAGGTGGTTTATTGTAATAAAAATACTATTATTATATTAAAAAATTAATATATTTAACGGTAACGGTGACAGTACAGTGCGTGGGTGGTTGATTGGAAATTTTATACTTATAAGGGTGGTGGAATGTATTATTACAATATAGGGGTGGTTTGGTGGAATATCGCATATTATACGGGTGGCTATCCGTAATTAACCCAAAAATAAAACTCTATTAAATTCTGAATTTTGGTCGAGCCCACTCGACCAACTAAGAATGTCACTCGACCGAGTGAACCTGCACTTAAAAAGAAATTAAACTCTTCCATCCGGTCGAGTCATCTGGTTCACTCGACTGAATAAAAATTTTGGGCCATAACACTTTAAACATATAACACTGCCTAGCCCAACTACACAAAACAAAACCCTAACTCGACCGATTCAAACACTAAGCCATTTTCACTCCACTCAACCAAATTCTCACCTTTCCCTAATCCTACACAAATTAGAACACCTATGGAAAACCAAGAGCAGAGCAAAGTAGTTTTCAAGAGAAGAAGGTTGTCTAAACAAAGTATTGAAGTCACTCGACCGGAAGAGAATCCTCACCCGGCCGACTCGAGTACAACTCAGCCTATTGATGGTAACAACCCTTCTTTAGTTGAATCTACTCCCTATCCATTCAATGCACAAATTAGACTAGATTCAGAGATGAAAATAAGGGAAAAGAAGCTAAGGAATTTCAAAGTGCTTACTCCTTTATTTCCGGACATTGAATTTCTAGACAAAGTGGTGTTGATTTTTGATAAGATTGAGCCGAGGTTTAAGAACCATGGATTAGGATTTGTGTTTGGTGATGATCCGGGTGTGTACGAAAAGGTAGTGCGCGAATTTATATATTCACTTAAGACCAAATGGAGAGTGGTCGAGTTAAGAGGACACAAGATAGAAGTTGTGAAAGAATGGAAATTTCGCTTAGGAAACAAGGACTTTGTTCTCTCTAGTGATGATTTAAGAATTGCATTTGGTTTGGAACATTGAGAACCATGTTTACCGCTCAAGATAATGAAGAATTCGTAGATGCAGAAGATAACGAAGGTGACACGAACAAGTCTTATACTGAAACAACTTCCGAATCCTTGGAAACACCCGACATCTCTCAAACAAACGATCAAAAAAATCCATAAACAACCAACTTTCACAACTAGACCACAGATTGATCGAGTACTTGACATTTGCACTTGTTTGAACATTTTTAAATTGATTATCTATCATGTTTTGCTTTGATCGTTATATATTGACGAATCTTTGTTAGCATTGCAAGAATGATAGATGTGCAGCGCATTGGAAAGTCAGGATACGGAGATTAATGTCAAGAACGATATACTCGACAACCAGCTAAGTATCTCTACACCTTAATCTTAATTTATTGCTTAGGGACTAAGCGAATTTTTAAGTGTGCGGTGGGGAGTAGTATGCATACAAATTTTCATGTTATATACATTGCATACTTTTAAATATTTGCATACATCCTACTATTTAAATGAAAACACGTTGAAAAATGTCAATTAAACATGCTAAATAAGATCGAGCACTTAGAATAAAAATGTTTGCTGAGAAACTCATGAATTGAAATTTTTTGAATTGAACGACTTTCATGATAGAAAATTTATTTCTTGTGACTTAACATAAGAGCTTGCCTAATTTGATTTTTCTTAGAAATTTTTGACATGACACCTTGAGAAAAGCAAAGTTTTATCCAATTTCATAGAGGGAAATTTTTGAATAAAACATGGATAATATTTCATAAAGCTATTGTATTGCCTTTAGGTGACTTAAGCATATCTCGTAATATATGGTGCATTTGTTGTAACACTCGAGTTAATATTTTGGCATCTAGTCAAGTCTTAAGTGTGGGGTTATCCAATAAAGTCGAGCATTTGCCGAGGGTTAGGAAGGTAAGTTCCCCTTTGAAAGTATCTGCTTTGACAAAACAAGAAAACAAGAAAACAATTGCCGAGGGTTAGGAAGGTAAGTTCACCCTTAAAGTATTTGTTTTGCTAAAAAAAAAAGAAGAAAAAAAAATTATAAAAGAAAAAAAAAATTAATTAATTCGTTTCCCCACTTATGTCCTTGCTTCTGCCTAAATAATGTTGAGACTCGAGTGAAGCTGTCAAGTGATAACCATTGAGAATCGCTTAGGGACGATCCTTGTACTTATGTACGTAGGCATTACATGCTTTTGAGAGAAAAATTCATGAAATATGTGGTAATCATCCGGAATTCCTCTACTCTTATGGATTACGACGTGTAGTCTAATTCTTGGGCAAGAATTCTTGACCTTGACCTTATGGACTAGCCCTTGCTAGCATAGGAGATTGGTTCGGTGAAACTCCTCTTGAATATTGTGTTTTACTTTGTGATTTTCGGTGTAAGTTGGGAATGGAGAGAAGATCAAATCAAGGTTAGTTTCTTATTGCTCGAGTTACTTTGAAAATTTATGACTATCGTGATTTGAAGTGATTTTCAATTATTTTTCATGCCATGAATGATCAGCTATACTTTGAAGTGTTTATGATTAAAGAATAATGCAAAAGAATGTTTGTTAAATTGACTAGCTATGAAAATGAATATGATGAATGGATGATGTGCAGGATTTGTGAGTATTCCGTTATCTGAAAACTCTCACGAGACTAAAACTCGTCCGCTAGGGCAGCCTAGAGGTTTAAAGGCTTAATGCATATGCTAAATGCATTCGTGATTTTTCTACGACAGTGAACTAGGATTAGAATAACTTAAGAAATCTAAAAAGTAAGAATTAAGCTTAATACTTGTTCGGGACGAACAAGGATTAAGTGTGGGGTATTTTGATCAGTGTTAGAAATGTCTATTTTAAGCCCCTACTTTCATGCTTATTTCATATGATTTGAATGTAAAATATATTACTTTTGATACTTTGATTGATGTTTCAGGTCAAAAGCACGGTTTACACTTTACGAAGGAGCACAAATGGAAATATGAGGAAAAGCACGTGAATTCGGCCTAAATCAGACATAATTTGGATCATTTCTGCAATTCTTAGACCGAGTGCACTAAAGTACCTGACCCGAGCTAAAACAAGTTACTCGACCGAGTAAGCACACTGCTCGAGCAAACTATCACGTGACCAAGACCCTTCGTATGGATTATCTCCATTAACTTGAGTGATTTAATACAAGAAGATAAGGAAGACCTTTCATTCCACTCGATGATTAAATGCATGAAGATAAGCTAACTCTACATTTACTCGGCCAATTATGAAGGGAGTTTAAAGCAAGACTTTCTCATTTCACTCGAGCCCTTTGATTGAACTTCACTATATAAGCATCACAAGACAACTCAAAGAAAGTTGGCTGCTGCTGCCCGAGCTACCTAAGGGGGCTGAATAAGTGATTGATTCTAGTCGGGCAAACCAAGTGAAGGAGAAGATATACCCGAGAGATTCGGAGGACCGATTGAATTATTGAAGTTTAATACAACCAGATTTTGTACTCGAGATAACGAGGAGAATAGCAGCAGCATTGGAGCTCGACCGTGGATCATCAATCACTGAGAATTTCTAAACTTTATTCTTGTTTTATTTACAATCGTTTTACTTACAACCGTTTCGAACATGTTTGCATTATCACTCGAGATGAGTGAGTAGTTTCCTTATGATAGGGATTCGATGAATCTCTAGTGCTTATGAATAACTTGAACATGATTATTAAATTTATATGAATCAATTCTTGTATGGATGATTGCGTGTGTTGAATCATACCCGAGCTTAATCTTCATAAAATAGGTGTCCTGACAAAACATCTAGAAGTGTAGGTCGGAGTATGTATATCTAGGGAAGGACCGGGAGGTGAACTTAGAATATTTTAGAATCAATAAACTATTAGATCGAGTATATTAGCAAAGCGGGAGCAGCGAGTATATTTGGTGCATGAATGTATTAATAAGCGTATTTGGACAGATTAGTGAAAACACCGGGAGGAATGAAGCTAGTCGAGTAGCTGTTTACGTGCGAATCTAACACGGGAGTGAGGATTCGTATGCTAATGCTACTCAGTCTAAATTCTATAATATAAATCTAACACGGGAGTGAGGATTTTATATTATCATATAACTATACTTTCTATATAAATTGTCATCGAGGAGGAAATTCATAACTATAATATAAATCTAACACGGGAGTGAGGATTTATATATCTTGTTCGAGTGAAACCATAAGTATTAGTGGAGGATTCTCATCCTTGTCATAGTTTTTAATATTTGATAATTTGATAACAAAACTTTTCTTTGAAACATTGCCTTTTGAATAAATAATATTGCCTTTGAAATAAATAAAACACTTAAGAACTAAATTGAAAGCTAGTAATTGAGTGTAGAGGATTAAAAGCTAGTAATCGAGTTTGAAATATAACTTGACTCCACTGTTCCCTTGGGTTCGACACTAGGTCACCCCTAGTTCTATAAATTCTTTTGAGTTGCGTGCCGGAATATTTATTCACATATACCGCACACGTCAACAAGCTTCCCATTTCTTGAAACTAATAATTGACCTTGGTGAACTGTGCAAGAACACCCCAGATCATCCAATACTCCTAAGGAGATCAAATTCCTTCTGAGTCCAGGAACACACCTGACCTGAGTCAGGGTGAGAATCTTGCCAGAATCAAGCTTCAGAGTTACTGATCCTATCCCTGTCACCTTACAGGAATTATTGTTACCCATATAGACCATTTCATCAGTGACACTTTCCAGGCTATCAAACCAGAGTTCATTGGGACACATATGGAATGAACATCCTGAGTCCATCACCCACTGATCTTGTTCAGGCCTATTTGTAACACTTAAAACTTCAGCAACCAAATCTTGCTTGTCCTTTGTGACAGCTACATTTGTTTCAGATCCTGCTTTAGCCTTTTTTTCATTTTGCCATTTGTAGCAATTCTTCTTTAAATGACCAACTTTTCCACAAAAGAAACATTTTCTTGACTCACCAGAGGTCTTGCTATCCTTATTCTTGTCTGATTTCTTTTTCTGATCATTTGAGCTGTCCTTTGAGGGCTGGCCTATTCTGTTTCCCACCAGACTTACCTTTACCAAACAGGTTTACACCATTCTTACTTTTCAACTGTTTCAGCTCTATCTCTCTGGTTCTTAGAGCATTAACCAACAGATCATAGCTAGGTACATTTCCTGTATACTGGAACACATTTCTAACAACACTATAGTTATCAGGTAATGAGTTCAACAACACCATGACAGTAGAGGTTTCATCTAATGCATGAGGTGTACCAGACAGCATTAGTGACATCTTAAGAAACTCATTCAAGTTTTCATCAATAGATTTAGAAGAATCCATTTTAAAAGCAAACAATGCAACCTTTAAATATGCAAGATTAGAAGATACTTGACTAGCATAGAGTTCTTCTAACCTAGCCCACAAGGAAGCAGCAGTTTTATGAGTACATACCGTTCTCAGAATGTCATCAGATAACCCAAGAACCAGAAGGTTGTAAGACTCCTTCAAGATCCTTGTCTTCCTGGCCTTGTCAGCATCAGTCCACTTGGTTTCAGGCTCTAGGGCCATATCAACCTCATGATGTGATAACAGGGCCAGCATCCTAAGCCTCCAAACGTGGAAGTCCGACTTCCCATCAAACTGCACAACTTCCAGCTTACCAGATGCCATTTCAGGGTTCCTCGCAAGAAAATCACAAATCACAAAGAATCAACTAAGTTTCTTTCAATCAAAAACACAGTAAACGGGCTCTGATACCACTGTTAAGATCGATTATCTGAGTCCTAAATGATTAATAACACAATTGCACAAACAACAACTAATGTCAAGAACCCTAGAAATCAAGAACAAGTCAAGAAAATCAAACACAACCAAATATACCGAGGTTATATGACCCAGAGGGCCTTTACTCCTCGTTGAGCAAATTCGGTGCTCTAAAATGCACTATGAATAACCCGGAGTTCGCCGGAACGATTACACCTTTAAATCTCAGGCCAGTGCCCACCGAAATAGAACAGACTCTATCCGGACAGCACAGCACTTTCCGATTGCAATTGAGCTAGCTTAGACTTCGAACAAACTCGCCGAACGCCTGGAATCTTGCGGAACTTTCTTGCTGTCAAAACCGAGGTGAAGGAGCGTCGAATTGAGCTGCTCTGCCCTTTTAAACCTAATTCCCAAATCGCGCAACGCTGAGAACGCCAGATTCAATCTCGTCCGTTTATCTCGAGCGATCTCCACCGTTCGATTCGTGTTTGAAACATCAAGGCGCCTTACGGAACGACGACGTTCCATTAAAAGCAATCTTCATCCCATCTAAACGACGTAGCTTCACACAATATAAGTCCCGCCAGTGCAAAACGACGCAGCTCGACTTCAAGGGCAGCTTCAAACTCTTTCAATTATTATCATCACCTAAAAGCATCAATTGATGCTTCTTCAGAGCAACTCATAGTTACAATATTCTCGAATAAATGTAAGATGTCATATGAATTTGCTTTCTATAACTCAGTATTGTTTGTAAAAGTGTTCAATGTCATTCTAGAAGAACTAATACTGCAAATCCTACAATCACATTCAAGATTGAAAGGACAGTATTTACATTGACCTCTTTTTTGCAATTCCAACTTGTACCGTCTTTTGCTCCTTATCTCAACTGAGTGACTTGTTAAAAGATGATACAATACTATAAAAACTTATTGTTAGAACTGAATATCGTTTAAACGTGTTAATATAAATAAATTGTTGGTAATTAGAGACAGACAGACTACATATATGGACATTTTTTTAATTTATTCCTACGTCTCAAGAACTAGACATACCCCAGACTCAAGGCGGAGATGCACTGGGGAGGGATTGAATCACCGACCTCTGGACTTAATAAGTTTATAATATATTACTTTATAATATTGTTACGCAGGTTGGACATATATATTTTCGTAGGATCGAATGACATCATCTCAATCGTTGATTTTCATCAATTCAACGGATAAGATTCAAACTAAAACGTTTGTTTATTCAACACGCCTTTTTTTTTTTTAAAAAAAAAGAAACTGGACGGCGCCAGCTAATTTATTAAAAATGATCCAAAAAGCCTGAATCGTGGCTAGTACAAAGCAGAATGAGCTTGACCCTCAAGCACAGGCTGAAAAATCCCAACCTAAAGTGCCGAACAGGTTATAGACCCGCTCATTCTGAAAGGATAGGAGCAGATATGCCTGCATACAGATATGACCAATATGCCGACTCAGGAATTCCCATGGCCGGACACCTATAGAGTAAAAACTTAAAATAAAAACAAAGGAATCTTGGGCATTCCCATCGATTCTAATACAACAAACAACTTCTATTGTTATTGATCCACCTCTCATTCGATCCTGTTCCAATGAGCGAGTCATCATTGAAATTTACTCTGTGAGATCCGAGAGAAGGGGCATCCTCAGGAGATCGCGGGCAAAAGAACTTTATCTTAACAGCATCATTATAAATGGCCTTCTTTACTGGAAGAGGAAGGTCAATGAAGCATCGATAGGTGCGGGCATGGTTAGTTTGATGGGTTGAATAGGCTAGGGCATGGACAGCCCCGCTTGTCATAGATGGCACCCTTCGACACTCTTCAATGCCAAAGTTAAGAATCATGTCTTTAATTTTTGGCACTGCATTCCAATAATTAGCTCGAACTATGTCTTTTGTCGCATAAAACATATTCCCATGGCTGCTTTGCACCATCCTCACTTGAAGATTATAGAGATTGCATATATTTAGAGAGTGTTCCATAAGGTAAAGAAGAGCTTCCATAGTTCGATTCTCCTCCACCTGAATAGTTACTGACAATAGGAAACCTCCTTTACTATCCCTGCAAAGCCCAACTCCCCAAAAATAAGCATTAGATTGAAGAATAAATAAATCAAGACAAGTACGATGCACTCCATGCACACCCGGGTCCCAATGTTTCCATCTCCCACCAATCTGCACATTTTCCATTCTAGGAATCTTCAAAGACTCAAGAATATATCGGTCCTCAGTCAAAGCATTAGAGATGCCAGGTATTTGAGTCCATAAAACCCGAGCCCAGTAATCCAATTTTAGGACCAAATTATAGACATAGTATATTCAACACGCCTCAAACCTATGGAAAAAATGGGTTTTCGAGTTCAGTTTGTCTTTTAAAGTTCAAAGTCTTATGTCAACATATTACACCATTTTACATTGAATTATAGTCTTAATTGCTCTAATAATAAACATTGAACACAGTGAAATTGAATGCATGGTCTTAAACTTAATAATATAAAGTATTTGACACATTAAATTTAGTAAGGATTTTAATTCATTTTTAAACATGAAAAATAAGTATGTTGTACATTTAGTATTAAGGTTATATTAAAAATAAGGATGTTGTGCGAGTTTATTTTTTTCTTCTTTTTCATATGAAAATATACTATACAAGTAAACAATCACTAATTCATAATTAACATACATGAGACACAAAATATGAATTTTGTCACAAATTTAAAGGTTCTTTGTGGGTTGTCACTAATATATTGTGTATTTTTTTACCATTTCTATGTAGTCTCTTGTCATTATACTTTATCAAAAAATCTTAGTATGCGTTAAGGGATCCGTCACCACGTATAAGGTCATTTGATACACTCGTGAATGATTAAGACTACTTTCTCATATGTTAATATTTTGTTTTTGATCTTGTTGTTAAAACATCTTACAGAATAAATATGGTGATATATTCGATTGTGTTAATATATATCAACAACCAGCATTTAATCATCCGCTTTTAATCAATCATACCATTCAGGTATTTGTGTAAATCTCATTTGCTAACTTGAATATAATATGTGTGTTTTTGCTAATTACATTATGTTAATATTTATGTTGTATATAGAAAATACCTCATAAATGGCTATCCAAGAATAATGTTCAATGCAAACCAAAACATTCAGACGGTTGGGTTTATCAAAATTTTACTCAACGTTGCCCAAAAGGGACTGTTCCCATAATAAGATCCCAGAAACAAAGTATCGAAGTTAACAATAACGCTAACCTCCCCTCTTATACGAACCCAAATCATAGAGAGGTACGTATTAATTTTTTTTTCTGGCAAATTATCATGAGTTTTATTTACAAGTATTATAGGTATTCAATTGTTTGGAAAATGGATATTATAATTTCCCACATTATAAATGACCATAATTAAGTTAATTACTTAGTATGCATTTGTGGAAACAATAAGAGGAAGTCATCATGTGTATGGTGGTGCGGCTGAGTTTGAAATTTGGAACCCTAGTGTGACTGTTATCAGAGAATATAGCATCGCTCAAATTTCAATTGTATCTTATCAAGGAACCATACAACATACATCTGTTGAAGCAGGCTGGATGGTAATATATGTTTTTTCCAGAAATATGAATCCCGCGTTGATTAATTATCATGTTAAATTTTTTTATATTCTCAATTTTCTAAATTGCACAAGGTTTCTAAGCGTGCAACACGGCTCACATCGTATCCCACAAGATTTTTTATTAGATCTACGGTAATAAAGTTAAGGTTGACTAAACTTTTTTTTCTTCTTATATATCATGTACATGTTAATTATTTTTATTTCTTTGTTTTTATCAATTATAAAATCAGACTGATGGATATATTACCAACGGTGGCTTTAACGATATGCAAACATTTATCCAAGTAAGTGATCACAACGAAATAGGTGGAGTTTTGGTCGAAGGTGAGACGATAGTCATCATTATATCACAGGTAAATGAAATCAATATTTTATAATATAACCTCACTAATTAGATTGTTCTCATATTGATAAAGTAGTATTTTATTTACTCATATATAATATATATTCCTTTTAGGATGAGTCAGGAAATTGGTGGTTATCTAATGATTGTAATATTATCGGATATTGGCCATCCAAAATTATTCCTTTATTAGCACACGGAGGTGAACAAGTAGTTTTTGGTGGAGAAATAGCCAATAAAAAAAATGGTGGAAGACATACTCTTACTAAAATGGGTAGTGGTCATTTTGGAGATATGGGAGAAGGCAAAGCATCTTCGATACAATTCATGAAAAAGATTCAATACCTTCTTGGCCCACTTAGTAATTTAGGTGAATTCAAAATGAACATAAGTAAGCCTAACTGTTATAATGCAATAGTACAAAATCATTCCTTAACGGACAATTTATTAATGTACTATGGAGGTCCAGGAAAAAATGTTGCTCGTAAATGCTTGTGATGTGTAAAAGAGTACTAATATCCTTAACGGACAATTTATCACTTTACCAATGTACTAATAAATGTGTGCTGGCATTCAATAAATATGCATTGAATTGATAAATTCTTTAATAAGTTGTAAAGCTAAAAAGTCATTCAAACATGATCTTTTTTTGAATTAAAAAAATGATTTATTTTTGAAGATACAAAAATAGTGGTGGGAATGGAATGAGTGATAGGGTTTGCGGTAAGAAAAGTCTCGAGATAGTATTGTCTTTCATGCCTTGTTTTTATTCGAGACAAACAAGTCTAAGTGTGTGGTAATTTGACAAAATCTATTTATACACTTTGGTCATACTAAATCTGCATCTTGTAATGCATTTAAATTGATCCATTCACTCGTTTCGAAGAGTTTTATATTTAAGATGCCTTATAAGAGCTTCAAAAATAGATATAGGTGTTGTGCTTAATCAATTTGAATCACCGTTGCTTTTTTTAACGAGTTGTTACGTGCTGAACTTTATTTTAGCTTAAATAATATGAAATTCAATTATATGGTGAAAAACGTGTAAGCAGATATAGATTACAAAATAATGGAATGATAATTCTTTAAACCTTCAAGATTCTCACTTTCGTCCTCTAGATTACCTTTATATGCATACTAAGATATTGGAATGAGAGCTTTATATTTACAGAAGAGAAAATTATTGGTGATGGTCGAATCATTATAAAGAAGACAACGTCATCTCATTATAAAGTCGTAGTGACAATAAAAGAAGATAAAGAAGACGTTATATTCTTCATCAAATTTGTGAAACATTTCTTACTAATTTCTCTATTATTTGTATGGGTTAATTCTAGATGATCACCATTATAATATGTCATTTTCCACAAAACCACTTGTATATTGTAATATTACATTCGACCACCTTTATAATTACTAACGTTTCCAAAGAACCACCTCAGTTAACGAAAAAGTGGTTAAATGGAAACCAAAGTGATTATAAGGGTGGTGAAGTGGACACTCATTTATTATAGAGGTGGTGTATTATAATATAAATACTATTATTATATAAAAATCTAATATATTTAACTGAAAATTTGACGGAACAGTGATAAGGGATTGTTTGGGAACGTCAAATGTTATACGGGTGATCGAATTTAATATTACAATATAAGGGTGGTGGCGTGGAATATGGCCTATCATGCAAACTTTAATCTATCACGACAAATTCAAAAAATCAAAGCATTTCTCAACATTAATTTTTAATTGCTTTTAGTTTTGGGTTATGATGTTATTAGATTAGTTGTTTAGGGTTGAAAATTAGATTTCAAGTATAGTCAACTTAGTCAACGACCAGTTTTCCGACAAAATACGACGGTACCGGCGACGGGGTGTCAAGATTTAACAATTTGAAATTGATGGATGGTTATCTTAAAAAAATTGAAGGGGTGGTTTCGTTAAAACTTAGGTATTGAGTGAGTGTTTTTCGGCAAAAAAATCTTATTTATAATAATGAAACAATTAATCAACCTTTGGGGAATTAATTACTATGTAATTATAGAATTTTGATATACTAAAAAAATTAAACATCATGTCATTTCAATAAAAGCATCACATAATCATGAGTAATCAAAATGAGTTCAAAAATGATATCTATGCGACCTAATAATTTTATCACTTTGGGACTACAAATCAACATAATTTGATATCATATAATATCTAATAAATTTCATCATATAAAAACACAAGCATCACAAACAATCATCAAGTAGAGCGTAGCATAATCCTTAAATTTCAAACACGTGTAATTAATATACATTAACGCATCATGGACCAATTCATGCACTGGATTAATCAGTTATTAGAATTATTCATTAATTAAAATTCATGCACTCAGTAATTCATGTACTCGAAATTATAATTGCAGAAAACTATTATAATAATACATTATTTTGCAGAAAAGCATCATTGTAACAACTAATTATAAAATGAGTATATTATAATTGATCCGTTATCAAAAAATCATCACTGTCTAAACTCCGTTAGAAATTGCAAATCACGAGCCATACAACACGTGGGTATATAATTTAATATTGACAATTATAGAAGACCATTATTATAATATCAGTTTCGCAAAAAACCGTCATTTTAATAAGGGTTGATTAAAGATGGCCACCTGCATAATAGGTCATATTCCACTTCACACCCCTTATTTTTTTTCTTCTTCTTTTTTTAAAAGGGATTATCGGAATTCACTCCTACCCCATGACTCGAACCCGAGACCTATTGGCACAGGTAGTGGGTGCCTAACCACTAGGCCAACCCCACTTCGTCTTCACACCCCTTATATTGTAATATTGTATTCAACCACCTGTATAACGTTTGCCGTTACCAAACAACCACCTGTCACTGTTCCGTCAAAGATTTCATTAAATATATTGACTTTTTAATATAATAATAATATTTTTATTACAATACACTACCAATATAATATATAAATTTTCAATTCATCACCTCTATAATTGCTTCCATTACCATTTAACCACCTCTCCGTTAGCATAGGTGGTTATTTGATAACGGCGATAATTATAAGGTGGTTGAACGCAAATTTAAATAATAAAGTGATGGAGTGGAATATGGCCTATTATACAGGTGTCATCTGTAATTAACCATTTTAATAATTAATTTACAAAATGATATATATAATAGTTTTGTTATCAATCTATCATCTAAATTATGGCTACGTTTGATGAGCAGTGCTGAATACCTACCGCAAAAAATTAAGGTTCACTAATATATGATCCACACTAGACATGAAACCTAACATAAGCATTTTTGTGGCCACGGATGTGGTTGAAGTTTGTATTTTTAGCATAACTTTGGACCTTATAGATACTAATACAGTACAACATTTAGAATTTAAATTTAGCGTCATAATAAATCACAGTTCATAAAGAAGTTGGGGAAAAACTTACTTATTTTTTAACTGGGTAGCGGATAGCTATTATGCAATGATAATAAGCTCTCAAACATGAATTTTTTTCGCATTATTTATTCATTGACATTCATCAAGATTAAATTAAAGAATCACATAGCTATTAGACATTTATCAAAGAGTTATTACCATTGGACCTTCGGTTTAGCACGAACAGAGAAGTCGATAGTCATTTCACAAACTATTATTATAAAAGTGGTTTTTGGCAAAATTGAGATTATAATGGTGGTTTTTTGCAAAATTGAGATTATAATAGTTATTTCTGCAATTAACTTAAAATAAAATAATGTTTAATAAGCATACGAACGAGGTTTTAACGGTAAATTTAACGTAACAGTGATAATGGTGGTTTTTTGTTAACAGAGCTATTATAATAGATGCATTTCGTAATTAGCTGTTACAATGATGATTTTCTGCAAAATAATGTATTATAATATTGATTTTTTGCAATTAACTCTTAATCAAATAATCTTATATTCAACCAGTCGAGAACATTACCAAAGATAAGCCATCATAACTCGTTGTGCCATTTCATTATGCAATTTTACTAATAAAATAATAATAATAATCATCAGTTAATATGAAATCAATTTATCAACGCCTTGCAAGTTGATTTACATGACAGCGAAAGCAAAATACACTAACATATTTCAAAAAATGCTATATATCAAATCTGAATTGCATCCTCTGACATCAATAAAAAGCTCCTGAGACAACCATTCATCTAAAAGTGTACTGATATTATATATGAATCAACGTACAAATTAATAAAACTAAATATTTATTCTAAAAATGGCGGTGGGTACAATACTTTATTATGAACCCTTGTAAATGCAAAACAATCAAACTTTTCAGCATTTTGTTGTTGAAAACAGGTAAATAAGATTTGGTTGTTGTAAAATTAAGTGAAATATGGAAGAAAAGAACAAGACAAATGGTTAGGAGAATGAAGCAAGAAGAGAGATTGTATTTCATTTCATCTTTTTGTTTTGATACATCAACATGTCTCTCATACAAGTCTATTTATACTACTACATGATGCAAATGAAAGGACATATTATTCCTCCAAATAAATAAGAATAAAGATGAGAATTATAATGGGAGAGTAATAGATAATTATGATCATAACAAATGACATAATAATCATGCATTTTATATCTCATTCAAGTCATCCATATTATTGATTTTATAACACTCCCCCTTGGATGACTTGTACACATGTGTTACCTCATTAAAAACCTTGTTAGGAAAAAACCCGTTGGGAAAACCCTATACAAGGAAAAGAGTATAACGTGTATGTATCTCCCCCTCATTTTGACATCTTTAAAATATCTAGCAAAGATCTCTGAACTTTCTCAGACCAATATTATTCACTAGTTTTTGAAAAGAGGTTGTGGGTAATGCTTTTGTGAATAAATCAGCTAGATTGTCACATGAACGAATCTGACATATCTCAATTTCTTTCTTATTTTGAAGTTCATGAGTAAAGAAAAATTTGGGAGAAATGTGTTTCGTTCTGTCCCCTTTTATATACCCACTCTTAATTTGAGCAATGCATGCAGCATTATCTTCATATATAATAGTTGGACTTTCTCTATCACAGTAAGATCACATGATTCTCTTATATGATGGATTAAAGATCTTAACCATACACATTCACGACTAGCTTCATGAAGTGCTAATATTTCAGAATGATTTGAAGAAGTTGCCGTTAAAGTTTGTTTAGTAGAGCGCCAGGATATTGCGGTACCACCATAAGTAAATATGTATCCTGTTTGTGACCGTGCTTTGTGGGGATCAGATAAATATCCGGCATCGGCATACCCAAGTAATTCTGATTTTGAATCTTTTGAATATAATAATCCCATGTCATATGTTCCTCGAAGATATCTTAAAATCTGTTTAATACCGGTCCAATGTCTTTTTGTTGGAGATGAACTAAATCTTGCTAATAAATTAACCGAGAATGCGATGTCTGGTCTTGTACAATTAGCAAGATACATTAGTGCTCCAATTGCACTTAAATATGGAACTTCAGGACCAAGTATTTCTTCATTTTCTTCCCGAGGACGAAATGGATCTTTTGTCACATCTAGTGAACGCACAACCATGGGAGTACTCACCGGATGAGATTTATCCATATTAAATCTTTTCAATATTTTTTCAATATATAATGATTGGTGAACAAATATTCCATCGGATAGATGTTCGATTTGGAGGCCAAGACAAAATTTTGTCATACCTAAATCTTTCATTTCAAATTCTCTTTTCAAATACGCAATTGTATTGTGAACTTCATCAAGAGTTCCGATGATATTTAAATCGTCAACATAAACTGCAATAATTGAGAATCCTGTTTTTGTTCGTTTGATAAATACACAAGGACATATTGCGTTATTGATAAATCCCTCTTTCAATAGATATTCACTGAGACGATTATACCACATTCGACCAGACTGTTTTAATCCATATAATGATCTTTGAAGCTTAATTGAGTACATTTCTCTTGGTTTGGAACTATGCGCTTCGGGCAATTTTAATCCTTCCGGAATTTTCATGTATATGTCATTATCAAGTGACCCATACAAATATGCTGTCACGACATCCATTAGATTCATTTGGAGTCTTTCTAAAATTGCCAAACTGATCAAAAATCTAAATGTTGTACCATCCATCACTGGAGAATATGTTTCCTCATAATCAATGCCTGGTCTTTGTGAAAAGCCTTGGGCTACTAGTCGTGCTTTATATCGTACAATTTCATTTCTCTCATTACGTTTGCGTACAAACACCCATTTATAACCGACAGGTTTTATATTTTTGGGCGTTAAAGCAATAGGCCCGAAGACTTGTCGTTTTTCAAGGGATTTTAATTCTGCATGTATGGCACTTTCCCATTTAGGCCAGTCGTTTCTTTGTTGACATTCTTTGACCGACCTTGGCTCATAATCATCATTTTCATTTATAACATCAAGAGCCATTGCATATGCAAAAATATTATCCACCACAACTGATTTTCTGTTCCATCTATTTCCGGTAATTACATAATTTATAGATACTTCATAGTCATCATTTTCAGATGCTTCTTTGTTGTCATCTTTTTCAATTGTTTCATCATCATTTATAGATGAATTCTTATTTTCCACATCTATTTCATTTGGAACAGACACTGATGCACCATCGAACTCATTATTACTTTTTCTTTTTCTTGGATTTTTATCTTTGGACCCAGGTGGTCTACCACGCTTCTTGCGTGATTTAGACTCATTGGCTAATATATTCCCAGCATTACCATTTGTAATATCAATTTTACTTGGAACATTTATAGCTGGTATATGTGACCTCGTCACTGTCTTTATATTTGTAAATGCATCAGGTAATTGATTTGCAACATTTTGCAAGTGGATAATCTTTTGAACCTCTAGTTCACGTTGATTTGTAATTGGATCAAGATGAGATAATGTTACCGCGTTCCATGTAATTTCTTGTTTTTCCTTCTCATGTTTTATTTTATCTCCCCCTAATGCGGGATATATTGTCTCATCAAATCGACAATCTGCAAATCGTGCTTTAAATAAGTCTCCCGTCAAAGGTTCTAAATATTTAATAATTGAGGGGGAATCAAATCCCACATATATTCCCAACCTTCTTTGAGGTCCCATTTTACTTCTATGTGGAGGAGATATTGGCACATATACGGCACATCCAAAAACTTTTAAATGAGAGATATTTGGCACTTGTCCATTAACAAGTTGTAAAGGAGGATACTGATGATATGCACTTGGTCTTAAACGTATAAGGGATGCAGCATGTAAAATTGCATGTCCCCAAGCCGAATTTGGCAATTTGGTCTTCATCAATAAAGGTCTAGCAATTAATTTCAGTCGTTTAATAAATGACTCTGCTAACCCATTTTGAGTATGTACATGAGCCACAGGGTGTTTGATGGAGCGTATTTATACGATCCATCATTATCTTATTTCCGTTGTTCTTATATGCTTTATTTGCGAAATATTACCTTGTTGTAGTGTTTTGCGTTTCAGGTGTATTTGGAGTACAATGGAGAGTTTACACACTTATGGAGCAATTCTAGACGGATTCGGAGCTCGAAGACGAATGAAAGAAGCAGAAGAAGACTGGATGACGTCAGCATGACATCAGCCGCGGCCGATACTACCATTTCATCCGCGGACCATACTATATTTTCCAGATATTCTTAAGGGTCCGCGGATAATATTCAAGAGGGGTCCGCGCGACGTTCGGCCCGGCCCAGTTCCGACAATCAACAGCTTTTTGATTAGGGTTTCGATCCTAATTGAAGAGAATCTTTGGACGGCGAATTCCAGAGGAAGAATAGAGAATTGCAGTCAAGCTTCATCCTTAGTCTTCAGAAAAACGATAACTCTTCGAACTCAATTTTCAGTCTTTTATTTTGTTACGATGTTTTCTATGAGTAGCTAAATTTCCCTACAGTTTGGGGAATTGAGTTGCAACATTGTATGAGATCATTGAATAGCAAATTTTATTCTAGTGAATTCTGTTCTTGGCTTTAATTGCATGTATTGTTATTTGCCTAACTCAGCCTAGCGGTAAACTTAGGTTTATATCAATTGCATGATATCTAGTTGAATTGTCATAGTAGTAAAGCCTAGCGGTAGAGCTATTGTGGTAGTTGGATTAGGTTATTGTTACATCTTCTTGAGACTCTAGCGGGTAATAGGAGATAGAACTAGAATTAGGTAACTACCCTAGCGGGACTATCTAATTGGAACAACTATGATTCATTAGTTTGAAACTTGTCTGGTCTATGATTACTAGTTGTAACGAGATTCCCTGAACTGTGTTTTCTCATTTATTAGTCAACCCTTTAGTTTTTAGTTACAAACAATCATTCAAACAAACCCCCTGATAGGAGTAGAATTAACTGGTAGATTAATTCCTAGACTAGATTACTTTCCCTTGGGACCGACCCTACTTACTGCTACACTAGCTTTTAGTAGGAATATAAATTTAGATTTGCAGTGCACAACGACGCGCTATCAGTGTTCAACAACTATGCCAATTGACATACAATAATCATCAAAAGATTTTGAAGTAAATTCACCCGCATTATCAATTCGAATTCTTTTAATAGAATAATCTGGAAACACCCGTATTACATAAATTATTCATAAATAAGGCATTATTATTCTGCCTTTACATCATCCATCACCGTGTCAAAATCTCCAAAATCACCATTGGCATCATTAAGGAAATCTCCAACTTCTAAATGTGTAAGGTCTAAGGGGCCATCATCTGATTGGGTGAAGTTTGTTTCAACACTTTTTCCTTTCAAAGAAGCTTGGTAAAGATCAACAAAAAAATTTGGAGTGCGACAATTTTTACCCCAATGACCTTTCAAACCACAACAATAGCAATGATTGTTGGAAGAGCTTCCCTTGTATTTTTCATCATCATTTGACAATCTGTTGTAGGGATTTGATCTTTTCTTGATATCATCATGGGAGTTCCTACTGACTTGCCCACGGCCACGGCCCCGCCCACGTTTGTGGTTACTTCGATTACCACGCCCATCTTCATTGGTAATCATTATAGCATTTGCCTCATCAATGGGCATCGCACCGGTTGGGCAAGAATTGTGGTTTTTCATCAACAACTCATTATTTTGTTCAGCAACCAACAAACAAGAAATAAGTTCAGAATATTTGGTGAATCCTTTTTCACGATATTGTTGTTGTAAAAGTAAATTTGAAGCATGAAATGTGGAATATGTTTTTCCAACATATCATTATCAGTTATAGTTTCACCACACAACTTCAATTGAAAAGTGATTCTGAACATAGCCGAATTATATTTATTTACGCTTTTATAATCTTGAAAGTGCAAATGTAACCATTCAAAACGGGCTTTAGGTAGTATTACCGTTTTTTGATGATCAAACCTTTCTTTCAAATCATTCCAAAGACGTAAAGGGTCTTTGACAGTTAAATATTCAATTTTCAATCCCTCATGGATATGATGACGAAGAAAAATCATGGCTTTTGCTTTTTTCTGTTCAGATGCCTTATTACCTTCTTTGATGGTATCACCAAGTTCCATGGCACTCAAGTGGATTTCCGCATCAAGGATCCACGATAAATAATTGTTGTCGGAAATGTCAAGAGCATTGAACTCGAGTTTTGTAAGATTTGACATAATCAACTTTCTTTCTTTGAGCTTTTCGTGCTGATGTTGTAAAATTAAGTGAAATATGGAAGAAAAGAACAAGACAAATGGTTAGGAGAATGAAGCAAGAAGAGAGATTGTATTTCATTTCATCTTTTTGTTTTGATACATCAACATGTCTCTCATACAAGTCTATTTATACTACTACATGATGCAAATGAAAGGACATATTATTCCTCCAAATAAATAAGAATAAAGATGAGAATTATAATGGGAGAGTAATAGATAATTATGATCATAACAAATGACATAATAATCATGCATTTTATATCTCATTCAAGTCATCCATATTATTGATTTTATAACATTGGTTTATTTATTGCTACTTTTCTATTTATTCACACACAAAACAATTACAGAATACCCCTCAAACATCATTATTTACGGAAAATCTCATGTTCTTCAACCAATGCTGACGATACCACATGTAAATCATGCTATTTCAATATTTTGGATCTTTAGAGCATAGTGATTTGCACATGCAGACGATGCGGTCCTTGTTGTGCCTTGTTTCTCGTTAGTGTAGAAGACTTGATTTCTTCCTACTAGTCTTTAATTCTTGATGCTAATAGTTGAAGGTGACTAATTTGATAAAATGTTTCCAGTGGAGCGCTGGACCGGTTATGTTTCAATTTATACTTGTTTATTAACCACATTCCAGCATTCTGAAGGATTATGCATTAATATCGAAAGGCATGTACTTAATATTGTTTTATCAACCTAATCAGACGAATTAACTTTTAATTCTAGTCTTTTGATGATTTATTGGGTCATAAATGAGATTAATACAATTATAATTAGGGGTAATTGCAGTAAACCACCATTATAATACCCTGTTTTGCAGTATACCACCATTTTAACAACTAATTACAAAATGCCTATATTATAACACCTCCGTTTGCAAAAAATCACCATTGACACTATTCCGTTAAAACTTCCGTTAAGTGCGTGTATCCGTGGCAATAATATATTATTTTATAATCTCAGTTTTGTGAAACACCACCATTTTAATAACTTATTATCAGAGTACTACCAATTGCACTGTTCATGCTAGATCATAAGCTCATGTGATAATTTTACTCGTTGATAAGTATCTACTAGCTACATGTGGCTTCAATTTAATCTCGATGGAGGTCAATGAAGAAAATAATGTTAGAAAATGCAAAAGAAAACTCTTGTTTGAGAGTTTATTGTCAATGTTTAATGATAATCGACTACATGGTTCAAATATAAATAATTTTCTCAATTTATCTTATGAAATATGATTTATTATAACACTACTTTTAAACTCTAATTGTTTTACTATATTGATCTTAAAGATCGACTATGAGCTAAAATATAACAGCTTCTCACCACACCCACAACTGCAAATATGCTTCCATTAGGTTTTGTGTCTAGTATGAATTATAAATTAATAAACGTATACTGCCTTACTAATCAAGATAGCCACAATTGTGGCCTCAACCTCATTCCCTAGCGTTACCTATATATTCAGATGATGGTTTTTGATAATTAGGATATTATAATAGAGTCATTTTGTAATGGGGTAATTGCAGTAAACCACCATTATAATATGGTGTTTTGCAGTAAACCACCATTATAATTTTTTTTTGAAACGAGTATATTATAACATCGCCGTTAACAGAAAACCACCAATGACACTATTCCGTTAAAACTTCCGTTAAGTGCGTGTACACGTGACAATAAAATATTATTTTATATTGAAATTAATTACCAAAAACCACTATTATATTCTCAGTTTTACGAAAAACCACCATTTTAAAAACTTATTATCAGAATACTACCACCTGCACTGTTCATGTTAGATCAGAGGCTCATATGATAATTTTACTCGTTGATAAGTATCTACTAGCTACATAGTGCTTCAATTTAATCTTGATGGAAGTCAATGAAGAAAATAATGTAAGAAATACAAAAAGAAACTCTTGTTTGAGAGTTTATTATCAATTTTTAATGATTATCGACTGCACGGTTCAATTCTTTTAAACTCGATGGAAGTTAAATATAAATAACTTTCTCATTTTATCTTACGAAATATGATTTATTATATCACTACTTTTAAACTCTAATTATTTTTTTATATTGATCTTAAAGATCGACTCTGAGCTAATATATAACAGCTTCTCACCACACCCGCAGCTGCAAATATGCTTCCATTAGGTTTCGTGTCTAGTATGGATTATAAATTACTGCTTTACTAATCAAAGATAGCCACAATCATAGCCACAGTAATTTGTGATTATTCGTTAAAATGGTGGGATTTTGCAAAACAATATATTATAATGGTGATTTTCTGCAAAACAAGACATTATAATGGTGGTTTTTTGAAATTGTTTGAATTAAAGTTATATACCCATGCGTCGTATGGCACATGTTTTACAATTTCTAACGGAACAGTTAAATTGGTGGTTTTCTGTTAACGACGATGTTATAATATACTCATTTCAAGAAAAAAATTTATAATGGTGGTTTAATGCAAAACACCATATAATAATGGTGGTTTACTGCAATTATCCCTTTTGTAATTATTTGTTAAATTGGTGTTTTTTGCAAAACAAGATTGAAATTGTCCGAATTAACGTTATATACCCACGCGTCGTATGGCGCGTATTTTACAATTGCTAACAAAGTTATGAAAATTGTGGTTTTTTGATAACAGAGGTATTATAATAGAGGCATTTCGTAATTAGTTGTTAAAATGATGGTTTACTGCAAAACAGGGTATTATAATGATGGTTACTGCAATTACCACTTACAATTAATCTTACAGAATTTAGGGTTCAACCTAGTCCAACACCCTCACCACCACCTAGCCATCCACCCTCCACCAAGGGCGCCACCTCCACCGAGTCAACCTCTACTGTACCCCCACCTCTAAAACCATCGCCTTCAATTAATTTACTAACTCTAACATTTCTGCTTTCACCTCAACACTCACCCCAAACCCTAAATTCGTCTCATAAACTGTAACTACAACCCCTCTTTGAATCACCAATCTTCTCATCCTTTACCACATGCATTCCACCCTCCATCGCATTCTCAATTCGCAATCACTTTCTCTTTAAATGCCTTATTAAAAGAGAATGCGATTGAGAAAAAGCGAAGAGTGAGAGCCGGAGTAAGACTGGTGAAGTTTGCAAAAACCTATTAGGGTTTTAAGGAGGTGGACTTAATGGAGCAGCAGAGGTGGGCTTAGTGGTGGACTAGGCAAAACTCGAACTCTTCTTTTTAATTCATTTTATTTATTGAATCTAGAATAAAATAACAAAAGAGAACCCTAACTGCAAATTTAACAGAATTTAAGACAGGTGGTTCAAAAATAACGAAAAAAGATATGGATGTGTTGCATAAGACATTTTATAAACGGGTGGTTCTTGGAAAAGCACTATATTATATGAGTAGTTTTTGGTAAAAAATTCTTCGTTGATCGTTTTACATTTCAAACAAAGTGGATCGAGTCTGTCTGTACTTTACAGGATATGTAGTATACTAATCGACTTGTGCTACAAATCAACAGGCTCGAAGAACGTATATTCTATGCGGCTCAACAGATGAAGAATTTGAAAACCGTTTCTTTTAGGTATGATTCTCATTTCAGAGAAGGTATGCAGGTTGAATCTATATATAGTCAACGTAATTAACCATAAATTATCATGCTAATGGCTTGTCCTAGTGGTGAAGTAAGAGCGTGACTATATCGTCTTAATAAAGTTATATATAAACAAACTACTCGATATTATTTTACTAGAGACGCCTCGATATGAGGAGCACATACCATTTAACTCGTACACTTTCAATAATATTGTTTAGCTTTCAAATAATCAAGATTTTTCTCTTGGATTATTATTTGTTTTAGTACCTCTAATTTGGAAAAGTAATTTTACTACCACTAATCGGAGTTACCATCCTTTACCATCTAAATTCCACCCTCTGTTTTAACATGATTTAGAAAACTAAATTTACTACCACTTTTTTGCATCTCGTACCAAATCAAAGTTGAGCTCAAAATAATCATTATTGTATTATATTTAAAATAAGGTCAATTCCAGATAATCACCTTTATAGTAAGCAATTTTCCACAAAACCACTTGTACATTGTAATATTACTTTGACCGCCCATATAACTAATGTTTGTCGTTCCCAAACAATCATTTATCACTATTCCATCAAATATTTCATGATAGGGATGCTCAAATTGGACCGAGACCGCCAGACCGAACCGAACCGATTTTGTCGGTTCGGTCCGGACCGAGACCGATTCGGGTCGGTTCACGGTCCTGAAATATTGGGTTTTCGGTCTTCGGTCCGGTTCGGTCCAAACCCGTCGGGTTTGCGGTCCGGACCGACTGGACCGATTAATTTTTTTTATTTTAAAAATATACTTATCTTGTTTATTTTGTGAATTGTTGAAGATGAGGGAATATTTTGTACTTGACAAGCTCATGTTTTGAAGTTGCTTGGACATGGAGAAAGAACGGTAAAGTTAATAATTACTTTATATAGGTGGTACACTGCAAACTGATTTTGAAAAATATTTCTTTTGTATATTTTGATTGAATTATAAGCGATAAAATGTGGCAAAAAGAGTAAAAAGTTTGTCAAAAGGTGGAAACACAAAGAACCAAATGTCGAATCTATTTGCAACTTCCAATAAGGAAATCATGAAAGTGCGATTGAAAAATACATTAATTTATTTATGAATTTAAGAAATAAAATAAATGAAGTGTCAGTCCTTATACGGTCCGGACCGAAACCCGACGGGTTTGGACCGGACCGATGAGTATCGGTCCGGGTCGGTCTTCGCGCCGAACATTCAAAAAAAGTCGGTCTTTAGGTCCGGACCGACCCGCCAAAAGTCGGTTCGGTCCGGGTCGGTCCGGACCGATGAGCATCCTTATTTCATGATATATATTAAAATTTTAGAATAATAATAGTATTATAATAAATGAGTATTCATTTCACCACCTCTCCGTTAACTGGGGTGGTTCTTTGGTAACGTCAATAATTATAAAGGTGGTCGAATGTCGTTTTGTGGAAAATGATTTATTATAACGATGGTCATCCGAAATTAACCCTTAAAATAACAGCTTTAAACATATTGTACCAAATCAATAATTCTCAAAATAATAATTTTTGCCTCAAATAATATGACTGGTTTTTATAAATTCTTCTTTAGTACTCTCCTTATAGTTTTCCCATCTATAGTAATCCATGAGTTAAAATATCATATTAGTCGTTATCTTATCTAGTTAGACCTTTTAGGATTTGTTAATAATAAATATTATTTAATAAATTTATAAACAAAAATATTTAGAAGAAAGATTATGTTGATTTAAATAGTATGATGAATATACCTGAGATTATCTTTAGAGATAATATTTGAATAAACCTTATAATATTTATCTTTTGAAAAATGGCCTTTAAAACTTCGGAAAGTAGTTCTGATTTTCGTATGGAGTGGGAAGAAGATCGGGCCGAGATCCTGGAGTATCTAAGTCGAACAAAATGCTGTGTTCGCTCGATGGACGACTTTGGAGGATTACACGAGCCGATTCCTATCGAAACGTAAAGGATGACTACACGAATGAAGACTACAAAGCCCTTCAGAAGAACAATATATCTAAAAAAGTGTTGTACTCAGCTCTCTCCCCAGAAGATATAAGGAAGAGAATAAACTATGAGACACTAATGACATATGAGATAGTCTAAACAGATTGTATGGAGAAGATAAGGATATTAAAGGAAACATGATTTTAGCTGCTTCTCGAGATTATAAGACTGCATTGCAAGGGAAGATAGAATCACTGGAGGATTTTCACACTAGGTTTCAGACATATGTCGGTCAACTAGAGTTTTTAGGAGAAGAAAACAAAGGAACCTTCACACCTAAGACTAATAAGAAAAGAAAACCCATAGACGACTAGGACATTATATGCTACCATTACCAATGAAATGGACATTGTTCTCCCACTACTACAATAAGAAGAAAAGAGAACCCCAGCTCAGAAGACAAGTCAAGCTATGTTAATTGTGTGAAGTGCCTCTGACCCTGAGACTCTGAGAGCGACGAGGAAGTCCCAATGAAGGAAGGAGGCTTGATGGGTAGACATTCGCAGAGGATTGCCACTGTATGCAGTGCAGATGTTGGAATCTATCACTCTGATCTACCTCTAATAGCTCAAAGAAGTTTTGCTAATGACTAGGAGTTGTATCCTTTTCTGTCTTCCTTAAAGTACACACGAGTACTCTAGAGATGATCAAAGTTTTTTTTGGATTCATATGCTTCTGTCCATTTTGTCGATGATATGGTGATTTTATCAAGGGTTATTATAAATTATCACTTATATAATATGTCATATTTACGGATATACTTGCATGTTACAATTTTACATTTGACCACCTCTATTATTACGACTAGTACCAAATAATATGTAATAATGGAGGAATGGTTAAATGATAACAGAAGTAATTATAAATGTGGTAAAGTGAAAAACTCAATTATTATATTGATTATGTATTGTAATAAAAATAATATTGTAATAAAAACTTAATATATTAAATTAAATATTTGAAAGAACAATAATATTGCTTGTTTGGTAACGACAAAGTTATATGGGTGGTCTAAAATAAATACAATATAGAGATAATTCTGTAAAATATGATTTATTTTATAATTGGTCATCTATAATTAAATATTCTACTAATTATCATTGTCATGTTTTTCATTGTCGTAATTATAAGTTATGTGAGGGTTTTAAGTATCCACACGGGTCCCAATATCTAGGATCATGATGCGTCCTTGGCAATCTGGCCCACTGAACAGGACAATTTGAAGGCTATCTCGAAGACTAAAGGCAGCCCGAAACGCCCAGCTCAGCAGCCCGTGCACTCAGCTCAGCAGCACTTAGGGCTGACTTTGAAAGCTTCAAAGTGCAGCAGGCCTCACTGGAGGCTAAGGTGGACAGCAACGCTGCTGAGGTTAAGAGCAATCTTGCCGAGCTCAACAGGAAATTGGAGATCCTTATCACAAATTCAGCTTCCGCTAAAGACAATGCTTCTGCTAATAACCAAGCCTCTGTTGGCCTTACCCAAGCTGAGCAGCTCCTTGATCATACTGAGGGATCACAGGCCATCCAACAGCAAAGTGCAGACCGTGGGAAGGGTCTCATGCCCGATCTGAATGCGGCAGAAAAAGGGTCTTTGAATCTGGAAAAAAGATCGAATCTGCCCCACCAAATTTCCTTGTTGTGCAATCAAGCCAACCCATTCTGTTTGAAGGGGAATCAGCGCAGAGGAATGCGCTAAGAGGCCACTTCCCTAGGGAGGAATGACCTGCACGCTGGAAAATGAAAGGCAGGTCACGTAAAATTTCAGAACAACACGCGCCACCGACCACACTACGATGAAGTGCACCATGATGAGGACCCCCTGATTATGCAACAAACTCGAGTGGATCAGCGCTTTCACAAGATGGAGATGCTCATATTCAGTGGCATCAACGTGGACGAATGGGTCTCACCAAGGAAGATCACGCTGCAAAATATCACCAAGGAAGCACCAGATTTCGATCTTTAGGACAAGATCGTTCTTCGAGGGGCGGGATCTGATGCGTCCTCAGCAATCTGGCCCACTGAACAGGCAACTTTGAAGGCTATCTCGAAGACTAAAGACAACCTGAAACGCCCAACCCAGCAGCCCGTGCACTCAGCCGCCGAAAACCCACTCTCTACTAACTCGGGAGCTGCCAAAGACTTCCTACTTGACCCACTCGTCGCCAACATCAAAGGACCACTAAAGACCCACAAGAGCTCAGCAACGAAGCCAAGTAATGATGCAAAAGACCCTAGTGCAAAAGCGTTGAATAAACTAGCCGAGTCCTTAAGGGAAGCACACTTCAAAGCCGCTTCCTTGAATGAAGCCCCTGCCCTTCCTATTAAAGAACCAAGTCAGCAGCAAATCAAGGTCATTACTGTCGCATATTAACCCCCTTTGAATGTGTTAGGAAGAGGTTGAGGGCAGCGACTCGGACCGAGTGGGCAGCGTACGAGTTTCGATGGTCTGAGGTGCCTTTGAGCCTCCAAATGGGTTAGGAGGTGCGTGAGTGGGTATAGTGCGCTAAAATGCAGCGTAGCGCGGGACTTAACTGTTGTGGGTTGTGAAAGCGATGATAAGGTGGGTTAACTCGGTAAAGTGGCAGCGAGTTGAGATCGGTTGGCAGAAGCGATTGGATGGAGTTAACGCACTTGATTGTGGAAGAGTATGTGAAATAGATGCGGAAGCGATGATAATGGAATGGTTTGAGGTGGTTGATGTGTGTTTAAAGCAGCAAGGTTGAGGGTGGATGATGGTCGCCGAAATCTGGGTTTCACGGTGGTCTCGCGGCTGAACTGTGGTGGTGTGTGGCGGCAGCCGCGGTGGTGGAAATTCTGAAAGATGGAATTGTTGATGAGAGTGATGGTGTGATGAAGGTGGTGATAGATCTGATAGATCTACACCACTTGATGATGTTGGATCTGAGTGGTGGCAGATCTGAGCAGTGGTGGCAGATCTGAGCTGTGGCGGCAGATCTGAATAGTGGTGGTGATGGGCGGCAAACGCGGTGGTGGAAATGGTGGTTTGATGCGCTTGAATGATAATGATGGTGGAGAAGGTGGAGATGAATGCAGATATGTTAGATCTACAATACAAGTGAATGAATGGGCTGAGTTTTGAAGAAAACTCAGCAAATCACGGCGGAGCTCCGGCGGAACTCTGACGATCTCACGGTGGCAGCGGTCCGGCGGCGGCGCTGTGGTGCAAAATAAGAAATTGCTCAAATTGAAGAGAATTTCACAGCTAATGCAATGGGAAATAATTTTATTGATGGATAATAAAAGATAAGGGCCAAAAGGCCAGATTTGTTACAGTAGCAAGTTATGCTTCGGTTCTTCCTTGTAACGGAGAAGAATCGCTGCCCCAATCTTCAAGCCGATTTGACAGGTGTGATCCACAGCATTTTCAGAGAGATTTGTTGAATGATTGGATGATGATTGAGGTGGAATGGCTGGGTTTTTATAGAGGTGGTCTAGGAGGGAAAATCTTCCGTAATAAATGCGTTTGACCACATTTTGCACAATAAACATGTGCAAAATGTTGCTGTTGACTCCTTGGCTTGGTAAACCATGTGAAGCACGTTTTTGGGTGGCAAGAGGGTCTGGTTTTGGCTCTAAAACAGCAGCAAAGGTTGCTTGCGGATGAACCTTGAATTGAGCCTTGTTGCTTGGGCTTTGGTGGGATAGCATGGGCTGAACCACTTGAGCTTGCATGGGCTGACCCGTGTGGCTTGCTGGGTCAGGTCAGGCCAGGTGGGTTGACCCAAGTGAGTGTGGGTGGCGGGTCGGATAGCTTGAACAAGTAGTCATGGGTTTTGGCGAAAACACATGAGTTCTCATAAATGAACTCAAGCTTGGTCGTGTGTTTGGTTGGATTAGCGTGGGCTAACCTGTGGATTTTGGGATGAGTCTTCATGGATGCTGCAGGGTTAGCATGGGCTAACCCGTGGGTCTTCATGTGGTGGATGGGTAGGTTGCCATGGGTTTTCATGAAAACCCATGGGTTGATTCGTGGTTTTCCAAGCTTGAGCGTGGCTAAGCTTTGTTTACCTTGTAAGCTGGTCGCAGGCGGGTCGAATGCTCCAAGCGTGCTCTGATGGGTAGAACATGGCACGTCCATATGAAAACATACGTTATCACGCAGTGGTGTGCTAACTTTACCGAGCAAAGGTCGACAAGCTCGTACTAGGCGAAGTGCTAGCTCACTTGGGTTATGTTGACCTAACGTGGTGTGTCAGGTCGGTTGGATCTCGATACTAGTCTCCCTCGGCCTGATCATGTGAGTTGCAAGCGTGCCTTGCTGATGAAGGTCTTCCGAGAGGCTCGATAAGGACTTTCCCGACACACTTGGTCAAATTTTTAAGTGGGCTTACCGAGGTCATAACAGAATGCCCCAACAACCAGCTTGACTAGGCCATTAAAGGAGGCCCCAACAGCTAGTCCACCGAGCATTAAATGCGCGCCAACAGCTATATTGGACCAAGGACCAGCAATCAATAGCGCATCTATTGCGCATGGACCTGCCTAGTATAAAAGGGGCAGACTGCTACCCATTCCAACACCCATCATCTACCAATTATCCAGTATTAAGTCTCTAGTACTTCCATTAGAATAATCTGGGCAGCGCCTATAGTATCGTAGTAGTATCAAAGGCGTTCGGCCATATTAGTAGTATTCGCTTGTTGTGGCCTAGCAAACCACACTTTTCCCATTCAATAATCCCAGTATATTTCCCTTTTCCATCATTCCCAGTTCATATTCCCATGATCAGCAACCGATTCCCAGCAATTCAGATTATTTACCGAGCTCTTTTCGGTGAGTTCACACATGGTTCACACATTCGAACTCAGGGGTGACCATATCTGCCTACCGAGTGAGAATCTGAAGATTTTGAGGTCACCACTGAACTCATAAGGCCCCTTCTACCCTAAGTCACCTGAACACCTCCTACCAGATCAACAAGCTTAGTCTGGTTTGAGGTATTTCCTGGGCTGCTCTGGATCTGTTCGGTCAGCGCAAACAGTTACCCCTCCGTTACCTTGATGCAAATTATAGACGTTATTAAATTGGTTTAATCCAATTGGCGTTGGATGTTTAATCTCATGACTCTATCGTATTAGTCTCGATCCAGGCTTTTTGGACAATATTAATAAAAAAACTGGCACTGTCCGGTTAAAAAAATGTGTATGAATGTATGTATTGATATTTAAGTCAAACAGTGCACTCACAAGGATATTCTACTTTCAATGGCAGACTGCATTATGGCAATGAACTCATCTACTTTCATGGTTCCAAGCTCTCCACCAAATCTAGACCTAACTGTTACTGATTCTGTTTCCACTTCCTTAGGTCCAACAACTGCCATAAGCGGTATCTTCTGTGTCTCTGCATTTCTAATGAGCTTTGGTAGTCTTTCTCCATGGAGGACTTCAGAACGAATGCCTTTAGCTTTGAGTTTCTTGTCCAAACTAAGGCAATAATCCAGCTGCGAAAAAATGCGTTATCAGTGTTGTTAACACAGTGTTTGTCAATTTCTATGACTGAGAACCTGAACAAGTGAAAAACCAAGCAGCACCTACCGATATGTCTGTCACTGGCAATATACGAGTTTGTATTGGAGAAAGCCAGAGTGGAAAGTCCCCGGCATAGTGCTCAATAAGAACTCCAAAGAATCGTTCTAAGGACCCCAAAACTGCTCTGTGTATCATGATAGGCCTCTTCTTTTCGCCGGTTGAATCTATATAAGTAATGTCAAAACGCTGCGGCAAATTGAAATCAACCTGCAGTTTACGAAAAATTGAAAGCCAAGTAAGAATCGTCCCTGCTTGTAACAAAATACATCAAGGAGATGAATGAAGATTATCAGGAGATGGAGCCGCTCATCATAGCCTGAGCATATGATTTAGTGACTTGCCTGGATTGTTGAACACTGCCATCTCCTTCCTAAGGCATCTTCAATTTTGAGATCTATCTTTGGACCGTAAAAGGCACCACCCCCATCATCGACTTGGTAACTCCAGCCTTTGTCATCCAGAGCATCCCTAAGAGCAGTTGTTGCTTTATCCCATATATCATCATCTCCCACCGATTTTTCAGGCCTTGTTGAGAGGTTCACTTCATACTTGCTAAATCCAAATTGCAATAATATTTGTTCTGTTAGGTCCAAAACCCCCCTGATTTCATCCTTAATCTGATCTTCTAAGCAAAAAATGTGAGCATCATCCTGCAACGAGAGAGGGCCAAATGAAAAATTTACTTTCAATAAACCATGAGATGTATTAATCAAACTGATTATTTGAAATAAGGAAATTTGAACTGTTTCCCCACTATGGTCCTGTCATGCATGTATGTTGATACTACTCATTTCTCAGTCATTAGAGCATTTTAAGGAAAAATACCTTTTACTAGACATTTCAAGCACAGACAAAGCATTACCTGAGTGAATCCCCTGACACGGAAGAGACCATGCAAGCTCCCAGATAACTCATATCTATAAACCGTACCAAGCTCCGCAACCCTAACGGGAAAATCCCTATAAGAGTGTCTCTTCCTTTTGTAAACCAAAATATGGTATGGGCAGTTCATTGGTCGAAGTTGATATAATTCATCTTCAATGTTCATCTGATCATACATATTTTCTTTGTAGAAATCTAAATGACCACTTATTTTCCAGAGATCGGCTCTTGCTACATGTGGAGTATACAGCAGACTGTAACCGCAGTCAATGTGAATTTTTCTCCATGAATCTTCGATGATATGTCTAATAATAGCACCTTTAGGGTGCCAAAATACCAAACCTCCTCCGGCATCTTCCTGGGAATGGTATAAACAACGATAAGGTATATGTTCCTAAGGTGAAAAAAGTGATACATGCATAGAGTATGCAGTTTCTTTCTCGAACTGAATGAATGAATTTTAACCTGAATAGAGAAGAGATCTAATTCTTGGCCGATACGTCTGTGGTCCCTGCGCTTCGCTTCTTCTTTAAAATGGCGGTATGCTTTTAACTGCTCTTCACTTTCCCATGCTGTGCCATATATCCTCTGGAGCATTGGTTTATTTACATCTCCCCTCCAGTAGGCACCAGCAACAGATTCTAGCTCAACAGCTTTCCGGTTGATGTTTCCAGTAGATTCGACATGTGGCCCCGCACAAAGATCCCACCATTCATTACCTGGAAGCAAACATGACACAATTCAGAAATAAAGTATGATAACATAATTTAGTTTTATCAAGAGACTAAAAATGATATATCATTGGGAAAATATGCGTGAAGATAGACGTTCTGAATGCTTATGTAGACGGCAGTTGACTGGAAAGTACAGGAGCAAGATAGGAACACTATGCAGAAGAGAGAGCAAACACGGACCTGGTTAATTATCAACAGAATAAACTAAATATGTTATCTACACCCTGCACACCAGATAGTTTGTGGTGTGAAACAAATCCATTAAAATCTTTAGTGAACAAAATGGGAAAATCCATCATAAATAACACAACGGATAGTGGCAAGTTTTGACCAATGATACAAAGTTCTCTTGCGATGGCATTACGAAGTTACCAATGTGATAGATAGTGATTGGCTCCTCCTTGATGCCATTCAAAATCTCCATTTTGTATGGCTCGTTAATAGCCTCAATTCTCTTGCGAGCTTCATCTCTACTAACTTCCTCCCTTAGTAGCGGCAAGTTCCGACCAATGATTCTATCCTACATATTATTCTCAAAAACTAAAACAAACCCGAAACACTTCCAAAATACTCAATAAATGCACGAATGAAAACCTTGTCTCACCATCTCCTTCTTAATCTTCTTCAAATCTGCATCAGTCAATGGCCCAATATCAAAATCATAGTAAAAACCATTCTGAATCCATGGACCTATCGTTACTTTAGCATCCGGAAATATCTTCTGAACAGCCATGGCCATCACATGCGCACACTGAAGCAAAAAAATTACACAAACAGCATCAAACTTTAAACCTAATCTCAAAACAAAGAAAATCATCCAAATTGAATACCGTGTGGCGAATTCGCAGTAGCTTTTCAGAGGACTCGTTAGTCGGGAGCACAACTCTCTTCTTACCTTCTTCAACTTCATCATCATCCACACGTTTATCAACAGTGACAACGATTTCGGGCTCCGTCGTCTCGACGGCAGAATTCGAGGTGGCTATCCGAAGCCTGCGCTTGCTGCGAGAAGCGGAAATGGTGAATCCAACGGAGTGGCGGATCGGGAATGGAACGAATTGGTTGAGTGAAGATGTGACGAGGCTGGAATTGGAGACGAGCGAGCTTGACGTTAACAACGCCATCTTTTGCTTCCAGTTGCTGCTGCCTCTGGTTCATCGTCATCCACATTGTAATTTGTGTGGCCGAGTGGAGTTCGCTAGATTGGGTAGTAAACCAATTTGGTTCAATTACACCTAAATTCACCGGTTTGCTGATATGGATTTATATAACAAACATATATTCCATTATGGGTAAAGTTTAGTAGAAATTAATGAAGCACCAAATATCAATCGTTGTATTAGATTAATTTATGGTTGAGATTAAAGTTGTTTTTTACATAATGAACGTTACATTTTCAAAAAACCCTACCGGTTGAGTTTGATGGTTATATTTTCGAATTACTGTTTCACATTTATTTATCTGTCCTCCTAGAATTTTACTCACTTCACTATATTTTTTAATTGTAGAGCATCTCCAATGGTGATATATAAACTGATTCTCTATTATATATTAGGGTTAATTGTTTCGAACCACCCGTAAACTACGTGTTTTCCTTGGAACCACCCATAAAATAATTTTCTCTGAAAACCACCCTTTCGTTATACCTTTTTCCCGGCGTCAACTATTCCGTTAAAAACACGCTTTAATCAGTGGTTTGTGAAAAAAATAAAGAATAAAACTGAGTGTAGTATTTATTTAACATAAAATTAAAACTAATAATTAATAAAATCATACATTTAAAATGTATTGTTGCTAACGTTATTATAATATAATATCAATTATAGTTTTAACTTTTGATCTTATTGTAGCATATATACTCAATAAAATTATTACTCGACATACCATTTTTGATATTATTATAGAAGCCATAAATTTTGATATTATTATAGAAGACATATCATTTTTGAATAAAATCGTAAGTAAGACGACATCTAATCAAAGACTGATTTAAAGAAGTATAATAACTTCATATTATTCGGCACTTTAACATAATTTAAATTGCGTGTCTTCGAGGTCCTCGATATATATAATCAAACACTTACTTAACAAAATCGAAAGGCAACATACTCAAACACTTGTTTAAAAATTATAATAACCTAATGAATCTCGACACTTTAACATATTTTACTATTCATCTTTTTGAGGTACTCTTGAAACTATTTATTTTGTACAAATATTTTCTTTATTGATTTAACTAGAGAGTTATGGTTCGGAGAATAATAGAGTTTTATGGGTGGTTCATGGCAAAAATAAAGCACTTTAATATCACACACTAACGGCTGGTGGTCCTTGGAAAAAAGGTATAACGGCTAGGCCTGGGACTTTGTACCCTAAAACTCAAACCCAACCTGCAAAGCTGAAATTTTTTACGGGTTCGAGGCGGGTTGTAAACAAAAAATATTATTTTTAATAATACCCGAACCCGAATTATACATGGCGGGTTGGGTACGGGTTTAATAAAATATTTTAAATAAAACCCGCATTATATCTATAAATATATATATTTATATTTTTATAATAATATTTGATATACACATTATGTTTATTTTTTGCACAAATTATTATTTTCTATTAAGTCAAAGACTAAAGGAAATGTTTATGAGTCTTATTGTATGACTTTATTTGCTTGGAAGGAGTTGGTGCATAGCAATAGTTCACAACATAACTCTCACTTGCAATCGAAATACATTGTCGTCAAAAGACTATATGTATGATAGCTTTAATCATTGATGTGTAATGTAATCCTTTGAAAAGTATGCAATTCAAATGGTGCAATAAACAAAAGAAAAAATATATATCGATAAATTTGGTACATCTTTAGATCCATTTTTTATTTATTTATAATATTTATTTTGAAATTTGAAGTAAATGACCATTTAATTTTTAAGAATTTGGTAAACCCGAAAGAACCCGAACCCGTACCCGAAATATGTCGGTCGGGTTTACATCGGGTTCGACATTAATTTCTATAAACCCGAACCCAAATTTTTACTATGCGGGTTGGGTACGGGTGGTTCCCGGAAAGTATTTTATGAGTAGTCCCGGAGAATACACGTATTTTATGGGTGGTTCGGGTCAAATAACCCAATATATTAATATATTAATTATGTAAAATTTGAATGATGAAAAAATAATTTGCTCCAATAGGTTTTGCATAATGTATATGCAAATGGTTGTAGATATGTATAAGTTATGTAGAAAAAATAGAGATTTGGATGTTAGAGCATCTCCATCGCATTCTTTAAAAGGTCCAGAAATGTAAAAAAAGCTCACGTGGCATTAAATATGAAGAACGACATAAAGAAGCGCCGCTCCAACGCCTTCTTCAAATGCTCCAGAAATTTGCATATGTGAATAGTTAATCGTCATATCTGTTACCCACTCAATGTTCTCCATCTCTATTTTATATTAAACTATTCTTCATATGGAAAATGTTGTGTTGGAGAACTTATTAATTTTGAAATTACAATCATTAAAATTGATTTTTTTATTTTTTATATTATCATTATACATAACCTCCATTGGAGTAACACGTCATTTTCATTATCTATATTATAGATAACTAATATAATAATAGAATCATGCTCATTTGAGACCCTCAATTTTGGGTGAGACCCTGAGACCCCAATCATGGCCGTTGATTGGGTTTGCTTTTAGGGTCCAGATTGTGCCACGTGGAGGTGAGAGAACAAAAGCAACAATTTCTCTCACCTCCAATTTTTGAATTTCTCTAACCTCCACGTGGCACAATCTGAACCCTAAAAGCAAACTCAATCAACGGCCATGATTGGGGTCTCAGGGTCTTATCCAATAGTAAGGGTCTCAAAAGAGCATTACTCTATAATAATATATTATACATTAGCATTTTAGCAATTGGCATTGGAGATGCTCTTAAAGTAGCAAATTTGATGAGTGAGAATTAGATTTGATAAAAATATAGTTAGCAAACCTAATGCATTGGAGACCAAAAATATGTAGGGGTTGTATCATGTGGAACCCTCCCTTTTCATAGATCCATGGATCCTCCTTTGTATCCGTTGATTGCATTTTCTGTTTGCATTTTGGACGCACCAGATTTTGCCACGTGTTTGCATTTTTGAAATGCACACGTGAGTTGCACATGACAAATGCACACGTGAGTTGCACATGCTCATTAATGCGCTGGCACAATCTGGTGCGTCCAAAATACAAACTAGAAAAATGCAATCAACGGATGCAAAGGGGGATACATGGATACATGAAAAGGAGGAGTTCCACATGATACAATTTCAAAATATGTATATTGTTATCTATTTTTATTGCCATGTAGACATTTTTATATATTCATCTTCAATGGAGGAGACTTGAATATCTAAAAAAGCCACGTGACACTCATTTTAAAGAACCAATTATATATTTAGAGAATGTATCCCATGGATCTCTTCATTTTTTATGGATCCATGGATCCCTTCTATCCACCATTGGATCATAAAGCGTGATGAAAGGAGAGAGTGACACGTGGATTAGCTAACTACTTGTTAGTTGTCTAACTAAGGGTATATTTGTTCTAGTTAGCATTTATTTGTATAACATTAAATGCATTAATTGTGTAAGTGTGTAAGTGTACTTGATGGTAAGTGTTAGATTGCATTTAATGTGATGAGAATTAATGTTTCATTTTTTCATGTTTTTATGTCAAAATGTGTAAGTGTGGTAGTTTAATATTTCTGATTTTTTTCTTTTCATCAACTCCCCTAAAATCCCTCAAATCAACCCATTTTTTCATCAATCCCCTAACCCATTTTTTTCATCAACCCCCTAACCGATTTTTGTCCCACCCACAAGCATGGCATTTTGTGAACAATCTCTTTAAGTTTCTAGATTTTGGTGATGATGATAATGAATTTGAACCGAATTCTGAATTCGTTAGATACCATACGAAAGATGGATAAACCCAAAATGCAAACAAAAAATGCAAACGGATAATGCAAACTGAAAATGCACATGAAAAATGCAAACAAAATATACATATTGTGTGGAACATTTAATCTCAATAGGATAATCGGTGTCGCTGAGCGCAACATAGTGAAGTTCAATCAACCTCTGTGATTTTCCAAAATACATATGAAAACTGAAAAAACATTAAATCTAAAGACGAAATGGAAACTCTTCAAACGTAAAACGCAAACATAAAATGCAAAAACAAAATGCAAACACAAAATGCAAACACAATATGCAAACACAAAATGCAAACAAAAAAATATAAAACTCAACAATCAACCTCAAAAATGAAAACCCAATATTTATTATTATTGTTTGAAGTGGGAATCGATGAGAGAAAAATTGATAGGAGTAAAAAAGATGAGAGGGAAATATGTAGGATTGTGGATGATGAGAGTGTGATATTGATGAGAGAGAAATATGTAATTATTAATTAAGTGACATTTATACCCTCACTATCACACACTAACCTGACTATCCTTACAAAACCAACCAAACCAAAAAGTACACAAACTTTTACATGTGTCACTCTTTCACCAATCCTTTACAATGTATGAGTGGTGATTAAGGGGGATCCATGGGTCCATGAAAAAGGACAGATCCACCAGATACTTTGCCGCATAACATATACTACTGACGTTGTGTATTAGTTTATTTTCTTCTCAATCATAAGTAACACACAATCAAATATACATACATGCAAAACGTGTTGCAAAGGTGTATACAGAATGATGCACAATAAATATGTCAGCAGACAGTCAGCATTGCCTATTCCCCAAACCATTGTATCGAACAACCGTATCATACCAACTCACATCATATCGAACAACGTGACCAACGTGTCACGCATATAAGATCAAAACGCCACGTAATTTTTTTAAAGGAATCCCGCAGAATGAAATAGCGAGATCTCAAAAAGATGTCATACTTGGAACTCAAAACTGAAACTTGACAAAACCGAAATAACCTAATTGATAGGTAATATTTTTGATAATTTTCCAGTTAAATATTAGTACATGACTATAATAATTAAAATCGAGGTCACTAAAACAAATACTATGTTAATTTCATCATTTACATTTAATTTGTACTTTCAAATCAAAAGCAGACTGCAGACTAGTGCTGCTGCTAGTGATGCATGAAGCCTAACGTATCTAAAGCTTAGATGTAATATAGATAGGAAGAACCAGAGCCTGCAAGGTGAAATACAGATCCGACAGTCTGGTTCCTATTTTGTGATTAATGCTTTGAACCACATTGTCATCTGTGATTCACATTGTTATCACAATAATATTATTATCAAACTGAAAGATAATACTGGGAGTCAGATGAAATGAAAACAGAAGATTTCCTCGACTTCTTGAGTAAGCAATCTTCAGTCTTGTGGAACATTTATTCTTTTATCTTTGTTTTATATTCCTTAAATACTGAAAAAATGATTGACTGTGTAGGTTCTGTTCACTAGTGAAAAGATTGGAGTTGGCATGGGTAAAACAAAGAAGGATGCCCAACAACAAGCGGCTGAAAATGCACTTCGGAGCCTTGCTGGTATACAGTTAGCTCAATATAAATATGATGTCATATAAATTGCGTGTAGTTTTTTATCATTGGGGAGACTTCTGAAATTCAATTTGGATGTGTGAAGTAATTGTGTAGTTGCAGTTATTCTGATTATTATTATTATTGATATGTCAAAAGCCTTGGGCTTTTTTGGGTAATCTTCTAATTGGTTTTAGACTAATAAAACATAATGTAACTCTAATGTAATGGATGACTACATTCGAGTCATATTACCTTCAAGACTGTACATATATAGATTTAAGAAAACGGCATGTTTAGTATTCTCTTCTTCATTTTTAGTATATTTAGTAAATCACCCATCACTTTACAAGAGAAGCTGATGTTACTGGATCATCACAATTTGTTGGTGTATGGAATGCTTCTGTCATCAGTGTCATGAATCATTAGTGGTTACTCCCACTTCATGCTTCATAATTTACAATTATGACCTAAACGAGGAAGATGAAGACTGGGTTTGTATTGTATGAGATGGTTTAATAAAAAATTGAAGTGCCTGGACTATGAAGAGATTAGTAGTAAGCCCAGAGGATGGTTCCGGGAATATTAATTAGCTATTTTTGTGTATTACCCACTACATGAGAACTGAAACGTTCTCATTAGTTAACCCAATTCAGTTAAAGAGTAGTTGTGATTCACGTGTGAGATAGCTTTCCTTGTTTACATTACCATACTATGTTTTGTTTTGCCTAAAGGCAGATTGCTCTTTAGCTAAACTTAATGACCACAACTTACAATTGATTAGCATAGGGTTGTTTCTTGATGCGTGGCACTCAGTAGTCATAGTTTCATTGGTTCATTTTTCTCTTTTATGTTGGGCTCTTATTTTTTTATACCTACCTCACTCTTTCATTTTGAGTTTTTCAACCTGTTCGTATGCTTTTGCAGATAAATATATAGCACATATTGCGCCTCTTGCAGGAGCTGGTAATGGATTGAGTGCATCTATGCAAAAGGAAAATGGCTTCTTATGGGAGTCTGGTGAATAGTTGACAAAAGATGATCAGAAAGATAGGACTTCAACATTGGGGGTTTCGAACCAGATCGCTGATGACTGATTTGATTTCTCTTAACAGAACACTTTTATTAATGGAGGTGTGCCACATTAGCTGAGGATTGATTGTGAGGAGTGATCCTTATGGAAGTTCTCAACATGGTGATTGTAAAACAAAAAAATTCACCATAAGTATTTGAATTGTTGAGCTGTGCACCTCCATGTGACTCAGTAATTTTGAGGTAAGGGCTTTGGGGCTGATACGCTAGTCGCTTGTAGTTACCTAAATCCTAATGTGTTTCAATTTACGTAAATATGTGTTAGATTTGACAACCAATTTTGAGTTTTGTAATGACAATGTTTGTTGTCCGTATCCAATTGTTGTCAAATACTAGGTCTCACTCTGTGTTAGTACCATATATTTCTTTTTTCAGTTTATTATATTTTCTCTTTTGTTTGCGCACATTAATGCAATGCTTATTGGACTTTTCCTGTTTCTCCACATGAATGTGTTACAGAATTGGATATTTCATGTCTTTTCATAGGTATATAAGAATTGAGGAA